>PVJA010006908.1:0-71005 GCA_004027025.1 Myocastor coypus | reverse complement strand
AGGAGGAGGAGGAGGAGGAGGAGGAGGAGAAGGAGAAGGAGAAGGAGGAGGAGAAGGAGGAGGAGAAGGAGGAGGAGGAGGAGCAGGAGAAGAAGAGGAAGAGGCTCAAGCTCCGCCTTACTATTTGAGGCTTTCTGCCGCTGTGGTGCAGCACAAATGCCTAGTCAGGTACCTTACTTATTCTACTACCTAGGATGTGACTTAAGCAAACTTCCATTCTGCATACTCACCCAGTCGGAGGTATTTCCTCGTGGCAACAGAAAATGAACCAAGACATGGAGGGCTCCTAGTGCCCCATGACCCCTGGACCTTTGCCCATGGCAGCTGCTCTGCTCTGGCTTGTTGCTTCCTTGTGACTTCCTCTGGGGCAGCTCCTTCCCTGCTCTCTTAGCTCACACCTGCCGCAGGGTGAGAACATGCTCCGTCAAGCACACAGCCTGAGAGACAGGTGAGGCTGCCCGGGCCTTCTGACACTTGCTGCGGCTGGCCGCGAGCGATCTGCCTTGGCACATCTGGGAAGTCTCTTTACAGAAGAAGCAATTGCTCTGACAAGACGTTATGCCCAGAAACGGGCCTGGCAGCGCTGCTCCAGGGTCACAGAGCAGCTCCAAGTTCCATTTCTTTTCCCTCCCCTGAATCTTGTCTTTTCCCTCAAAATGAATGAGAATGGTAAATTATTTATTTTGTTGATGCTTCAGTGTCATTTCATATTAGATCTGGGCTGGGCCAAAAGCAGGCATTTGTAAGTTAGAAGCAGATTTTTAATAGAATTTCTCCAGCAAAGCATGCACTCTGTCTCAAGCTACACTGACGCAGCGTGCTCTTCAGCAAGTTGACAGGTTGTGGCAGAGGCTGCCTGGAACAAGAGGTGAGAGCCATCTGTGGCATCTTTCACTTTCCCACCTCAGACACCAGCAGAGGAAAGGAATGGGGATGGGGAAGGAAGAGAAGCTGGGTGTCCGGGACTCTAACAGAGAAAACTTCCTCAGACGTCTGTGGAGAAGTGCCGTCGGCCTCCTCGTCCTGCCTCGGTCCTCTCACCCATACAAGGACAAATCGCCCATTTTCTGAGATTGTCCCAAACAAAGCTATCATGGAGGGAAAACATCTTATTCAAGAATGTGACACAGAATAGATCCTCAGAATTTCTGCTCAGTGCCTTTCATTCTGTGCAATGCAGCTTCCCCGGCACACTGTTCTTTATGAATGTGTGTGACATTTCCAATGCTACGAACTACTGAGACACAACAGACACATATGAAATGACTTAAGATCATTATGAAGCTGTGAATCCAAATATGATGCTTAATAGAGCTCAGATGCTGTCACGATGTCTGCAAGGGGATGTCAAGCTAGGGATGGGAGGCCGAGCGGAGGCTTCTTCGGCCTGCTCAGAGATTCCACCGTTTTGTAGCCTTAGCAACAGAGAATGCACCAAGACATGGAGGGGTCCTAGCGCTCTGTGATCCCTAGGCTTTGCACATGACAGCGTGATTTATGCACTCTTGAGGGTGAAAGGCGATGTTGTTAAAATTACACCTGGGCAGCAGGTGTAAGTTAGGACTGTCCCAGGAAAGTGGGGCACATTTTTGCCCTGATTCAAGTGGCCCCAAGCTCTGGGAAAGTTGCGAGGCTCCCTACTCATCCAGCTTCCATTCAGTCTGAATCCTCCCAGCTCTTCTCCCCTTCAGCCAGTGACTCTTGTCATGTAGGCAGGTCACCCCTACAAGGAAGGTCAAAGATGCACGGCCTGGGTACATGTAAATAACACGTCAGATATACTTAAAGAGACAAAGGAAAGCCAGAGGGTGAGCCAGTCCCAGATCCAGATAATCTTACAGCTCCCCACCCCCACCCTCCACCCCCTCCCTCCGCAGCCTCCATGACAACCAGCTGCGGAGGGAACTAACAGGCTGGGGGAGGCCAACCAGATGCTCTAAACCCAGAAATTCCAGGCCAAGTTTGACATCTGTTCCTGGTCTCAATGGCTGGCTCTGATGTTCCAGACTCATGAGGGTGGAAATTAAAGGACAAACTTTCATTGCTGCAGAACTCAGTACTTAAGCAAGTCTCTCCAGTGTCTCTGAGGGCCAGGATGCTACAGCAGGTAGTGCTGACTTTACCCAGAGCACTGCTCTAATGGAGATCTGGGATCTGGAGACAGGTGCAGAACCATAGACTGTGTGCTTAGGCTTTAGCTTTCTAATCAATAGATCTGGCATTTCCTCTGCTAGACAGAAACTTCAGTGTCCTCTGGAAACAAACAGGAATCATCAGTGTGCACGCCTATGTCCACCAACCAGAGTTATCCAGAAGATAAAATGGGACAATGGGCTTGAGAGCAGCGGACAAGCCATGCATCCCTGCATTGCGGGAGATCCGAATTTACAGATGCTGAGGTCCAAGAAGTTCAGTCTATCTCAGCATGGACAAGAAATCTCCACGGCATATGTGTGGTGGAGGAGGAGTTGGCTGAGCAAGGAGAACTTGTGAAAAAAATGGAAGTCCAGGGACAAATCAAGGAGGCAAGAGCTTTTCAAGGAAGCTAATTTAGATCTGTGCTAGATGAGGTGGAACAAGGATTCTGTAGTTAGTTTTTCAAGCTGCAGGATCCTTCGCATCTTCTATTTTTCATTATCATGGACACGGACTCGAATTGGTTTCATCTGAATCTTCTCGTCCTGGAGCTTTGACCCTAGAGCTGATTAAGCTAGTAATCCAGGAATGTCATTCTCTTTTTAAAAATGTTCCTTGAAGCTGCCTGTTATGCCCTGACGCTAACTTAGGTGGTGGGGGCGTGGCCAGGCTGGAGAAGGCTGTGGAGCTCAGAGAGGATTCATCTTAAGTAGAAGAAGATGAGGCAGGTAGGCAACTCACAGGCTGGACCTTCCGTCGGCTCTGCTACGCTGGGGAAGTCACTTACCCTTTCTGTGCCTCCGTTTTCTTGGCTGTCGAATGACATGATGTGAGCTTAACCTGGCCAACGCAAGCTGTATGGAGCCATGCACTCCTAAAATCTAAGAGTTTCAGGAATCTGAGCAAGTACACACCCAATCCCAGCCTGAGCAAATTAGTGACCTAATGAGGCCTATCTCAGAATTTAAAAAGAAAGGACTGGGGATATAGCTTGGGGAGGACCCCTCCAAAAGTTAACATATTTAACATACTTGTAAACCTATTTGAAAATATTCAACTCTATTTATAATTTATTAAATAAAAATAGATAAGGTAGTGCAGAGCAGTAGAAAGCATGACAGACGTGTCTTGGAATCCTGACCGCCCAATGTTTTTCTTTTTCTTATTATGTACTTAGGGTACAGGGTCTCACTACACAGGTTGGACTCACAGTGGCCTTCCTGTTTTCAGCCTCCCCAGTGCTGGGATTACAGCTGTGAGCCACCACGCCTGGTCTTGGCGGCCAACTCAGCATGCCTGGGGGTGGGCCGGTGTGGCATGCGGTGTTTGGGATCGAATCCAGTGCCTGCACTTGCCTAAGCAGGTGCTTAGTCCACTGAGCTACCTCGCTGGCCTTCCAAATCTCTTTCTATCAGCAATTATGTCTTTGTAATTATAAAAGACATATGTATCTATGCAGACAATTTAGAGCAAACAGAAAGCCAGCAGGAGGTAGAGACGAACCCTAATTTTAGCACGTGGAGCTGGTTACAACATTAGTGTTGATACAGTGGCATTTGACTTGAAGTCTGGCTCTGATGCTGTTGGCTTTTATTATTCCTCCTCTTTTTGTGTATTCCTTAGGGAGACATTCAAAGCACTGTGAGTGCCTAGTAAATCATATACGTTTTTGACAATGATGAGACCCTTGATGTGCGTAGCTCCAACAAGCCCTTAGTCTGAATGTGGTCTTCAGTTCTCTGTCAGTGGCCTTTAGGAGCTCTGTCCCTAGTGACATAGCCTGCCACACATTTAGAGTGACACTCACCAATTTCTTCTTCCAGCTCCCCTGCTATAATTACTTGGCTGCTCGCACTGTTTCTGTCCATTGCCAAGTGCGGCCAGTGAGTGACAGGTAGGTTATTTGTGCCCGGTGCGGGTCACACTTCTCCTTGGGCTGAGCATTTCTGTTTAAGGCTCCATGAGCAGACCACTGGTGGGTAGCAGAGGAGAAGTAACAGGAGAAGTCCACCGGGTGATGATCTGGCAGCTGAGGAAAGCTGTAAATTAGGCTCTCAGAAGGGAACTTGCTGGTGCACTCAGTGAACAAACACAAGGTGTGGGGTGGCCAGAGCTTGTAAGAACCTCACTTTCTCTCTCCCTCACGGTTGCTTCTTGTTGGTTTTTCGGTGAAGTGGTTAGATGTGTTAACTATCACCCAAACAGAACATGGACTGCTTTGGAATTGGGGTTGCAGAGGTGGCCAACAGTGGTCAAAAGGAGACAGGTAGAGACTCACCGATTTGCTACTCAGAGCGACAGTCCGTTGCTTGGGAGAGTGACAGAGAGCACGGCTGAGTCTGTTTCTGGCTACTCTTTGCGAGCAATAACACAAAAAATGTTTCCTTGTCATTTTAGCGACTTCAGTTGAGCTGTCCCCAGCTCAGCTCCCCACCCCTTTATTCCCCTTTCAACTTAAAGTGAAGGGAGGACCTCTAATATGAAACCATGATATCAATATTAGAGAAACGTTAGGGAGCTATCTCTCTTCTCTTGGTAGCTAAAATCGGCTTTGGCACGTGTGGGCAATCCAATTCTGCACGCTCACTTCCTCGTCTTTCATTGTCACTGGAACAGCAATTCCTACTGATGTCCAAGCTAAAACTGGGTCTGTCTTTTCCCTTAAGTTCCCTGTCAACATAGTCAAGCACCTATTTTGGCTAAATACTATGATTCTTATTCTATCCAGCACATAATTATTAAAACTCCACTTAATTTTTTTAAAAAAACGCTAATTAGAATCAGTTCTATGAATCCCCCACATGAGTGCAATCAGCAGGGAAGCCTCTAATACATGGGCTATTTTTTGTACTGTCGCTTTGCTCAGAAATCTTTCCAATGTCTGTGAAACACCCAGGTCCCGGGTTTCATCATTTTCCATTCTCCAGCAATATTTCTCTCCAGCCAGGGATCACTGCCTCTCCATGTATTGTTTTTCAAATCTTTTTCAGCAGTAAAAATCTGTTTTCAAGTGAAGAGTTAGGCAGTGCTCCAGTGTTTAAAACAAATGCAGTGGAACTTTTCCTGGTTGAAGTAAAGCGGGCAGCTCAGATACCCACATATGTAGTCTCTCTGTCTTTGTCTCTGGTGTTAGTCTCTACTGAGTCTCTCGGCCCTGTAGAATACAGCTTAAAACCTACTGTCAGCACATCTGGTACCACTAGCTTTGAGTGATCCCACTTTGTGGAGTGGATATACTTGTGTTCTAGTAAATTTGTGAGCAATGATGCTCGGAAGGCCTATTTTGTCAGGTCCTTGATCTCTGGTCCTGGTAGCTCTTTGATTTTATCTGTCCTCTTTCTGGAGTCTTGAGCCTAATGCTGACTCTCGGTTCCTCCTCTGCAAACTTACCTTTGTTCCATGACTTGAGATGCTCTTCCTGACTGCTTTTTCTCCCATCATCCTCTTGAATTTTGAGCAGTCCAACCTCAGCCTTCACTGTGGTTGAATTCTTAGTCTGTTTTAAAACTTGTCGCACTGGTGAACTGAAACCCGTCCTCCTAAATTTCAGAAGTCCTTTCTGGCTTTGCCAGTTCCATTATTTTGGATCTCCTATCCAATTACATTCTTTCTTCAGAAACAGCCACATATATACTCTACCACACCTACATTTCAACCGCAGTGGAAGCACCAGACTGAGGACCCCCATCAATTTTCACTTCTGGGGACCAGCTTATTTTTCTTGGCACAGATCCAAAACTTCGAGGCTAGAATTTAATATTAAGTTGGTCTCCCTAGGATGTGATTAAGAGAGTTTAGTTACCGAAACACCAAAGGATATTGTCATAACACAGCAATTTCATTCAAAATGGCCTCATGTCCCAGGCCTTTGTGCCTTCATAAATCTTCATGCCCTTGAGGTGGGTTGGGGTGGGGTGGCCAAACTCATCAGAAATGGATGCCTTTGCTTATTTGATTGCTTAGGTAATCAAAATGTTTTAAAAGAAATGGGATTTTCCTGACAGCTAATTTGACACACTAGTAATTACTTCTAGAAGTACAGAAATATTCAAAGGTTTTCATCAATCAACTATTTCTTGCTTGGGACATTTTTGGAAAAGCAATTTATACTTTGAATAAAGCACACACACATATATTATATACAGAAAAGTGGGACTGAATTTCTACAGAAAATGTGATTTGAATGTACTTAAGTTTTTGTCATACAGTTCCTCAGAGTTAGGGTACGGTTTTAGCTTACTTTTATAAGGAGGATGACCTCAGTAAGTTATTTCAACTTAAACCAATGAATAGTGTTTTTCAATATTTTGGGCCAGACGATTATTTGTTGCTGGGGCTGTCCCGTATGTTGTCAGCTTTAGCAGCATCCCTGACTTCTACCCAGTAGCCCCTAGGAACACGCGGCGTCCCCTGGAGACTGCCAGGTATCTGGGGAGGAGAAAAATCATCCAGGTGGAAAGCCACTTCTATAGAACGATAGGAGAAAAGAGGGAAAGGGAACCATGGGGCAGGACAGTCTAGGGACTTCAACTCCTGCTCGCCCTCCACCAGGGGTGAGGAGTGGGAATGCGCTTGGGTGCCGAGATTTCCTCTTCACGGAGCAAGGGCTTCTCTGAAACTCTTTGCTTTCTCTCTTCTCTCCTCTCTTCTTTCTTTCTTCCTCCCTCCGTCCCTCCCTCCTTCCCTTCCTCCCTCCCCCTGTCTCTCCCTCCCTCTCTCCCCTCCCTCCCTCCCTCCCTCCCTCCCCCCTCCCTCCCTTCCTTCTGCCTGCCTGCCTGCCTGCTTTCTTTCTTTCTCTTTCCACAAACTTTTAAAAGCACGTTTGGCCTTAAGAAGTTAACTTTATATGGAAAGCATGCAGAGTTGAAAAGAATATCAGCTAAGTAGCTGATATTATTTTTCTTCAGGTGAAATAAATAATTCAGGAATGTGCTCGTGTCAGTTGGCTTTTGCTATTTAGCTAACCAGTCCAAAGCTGGGCGGTGGAAAGCATTTGTCACTGTTCGCTCCTTCTGTTGGCTGGGATTCAGCCGATGTAGGCTGGATCAGCTGGGTTGCTTTGTGTCTCCATGTAGGTCTGTGGGTCAGCTGGGGCTGCAGCAGCCAACCAAGCTCGGCTCCTTTTTCACTCCTCTTATTGTCCTGGGACTAGTCTGGGACTCAGGACATGTTTGTCAATGTAGTGGCAGAGGTATAGATAGGAGGACAAGAAGAAACACGTAAAGGCTCTTGGGGGTCTAAGCTCAGAGCAGGTGAGCCACCACTTTTGACTCATCCTAATGGTCGAAACAAGTCACACGGCTCAACCGAGCAATGAGAAGGAAGCTTTCCTTGGCCCACTCCGCTGCAGTGGAAGAACTGCAGAGTCATAGGGAGCACAGCCTGCCGATGGGCAGGGGAGGAGCTGTGCTCAGGGACATGTCCCTCTTGTTTTTAGAGCAACGCTTTTGCTCTGATATAATTTCACACTGAGCTCCTTCATTTTGCTGGATCTGCCTATAATGAGAGAATGTAACCACAGGACCATTTTAAGAATGGAATTATCTAGAAGGGAAGAGAGAACTGAACACATTCTTTGACAATTCGTTAGCTGTAGTTAGCACAGTCTTGTATGAGTTGAGCAGCATTATATTTCCGTGGTTTTAGAAAATGGAAAAATCTAGCTGTGTTTACACAGAGGGAGAGAGGAAGGGCATTTTCCAAGATGTTTGTGAGATTAAGATGCAAAAACAAGGATTTTTAAGGATTGGCAGGTTGCAGATGTGTTGGGCAGAGGAATGTTGGGTGAAAATCCGTGGAATGTTTTAGCAACCCTTTAAATTTATTGCCAGGAAATGTGTGCTGCTCTCATTCATGGCATCTTTAAAAAGGTCTCTTGTAAATCCAGCCCAGTCTGGTCCAGGTAGCGAGGCGTGGAAGCAGTGATAAGTGAAAGGTATTCTCTGCAGCTGTGCTTGGCTCCAGGCTGACCAAACACTGTTAATATGTAACCCGAATCGGACCACTTCTTGTGTGTTTATATTTGGTTTCAGTATTATTTTTAACTGGTGAAAGAGCAGTTCAAAGTCATTTTTTTTCTTGGCACTTACCATCGTCTCCCAAGACTCAGTAGCAGAGTGGCAGTAAGTCACGTCAGGGGGGTTTGGACTGCGCAGAATGAAAACGTCACTTACTTCATCACGCATGTGAACGTACAGAAGATGAGTATGGCCAGGTGCGCGCAGAGGAAATGTTATCTCAAAATAACATTTCATTACTTAGACTGGGACCCTAGACTTAAGGGAAGATATTCTATATGTTTGGCATAATTCATAAAAAATAGACATGTGCTGCACGCCGATTAGAAGAGCTCAGATATGATGAACAAATCAAAACCAAAAGGCTGACAACAGCCAGTGCTGGAGAGAACATGGAGCAATGAGAACTCAGGAGTACTGTGGGGAAGCCAAGTGGTTCAGCTACTGTGGAAAGGGGTTCTGGGTTTTTTTTTTTTATTAGGTTAAGCATATGCTTACCATAGAACACAGGAATCCCATTCCTTAGTAAACCCAAAATAGACCGTAGGTATGTTCACACAAAACCTCTCTAGATATGTGTAAAAAAAATACACTAAAACCCCTTTGTATGGAGTTTTATAATAGCTGTATGCACAGTCACTGAATGCCCTCTAGTCAGTGAATGGGTAATTAATGACATGGTGGAAAGTTACTCAGCAAAAAGCGGAACGAACTACGAACACATAAAATAGCAACGCTGAACCCCAATATTCTAAGCGAAAGAAGCCAGACTAAGAGAGGATAGATAATGATACTATTTGTATAAGATTCTGAAAACTGGTAAAACTCTAGAGAATATAGAGAATATATCAATAGTTGCCAGAGGGCGGGGGACATAGCTCGGTGCTTTAAGTGCCTGTTTGGCAAGTGCAAGGATCTAGGTTCAATCCCCAGTACCCTACTCTGTGCTGGCCTTGCATGGTGGCTGCCACCAAAACTGAAGCGGGGCGTAGTGGTGTATGCCTGTAACCTCAGTGCTTTGGAGGCTGAGACAAGAGGATCACTATGAGTTCGAGATGTGTAGCGATACCCTGTACCAAATAAATAAATAAATAAATAAATAAATAAATAAAATAAATAAATAGAAAAAATTAGTTGCTAGAGATCATAAGGGGCTATTCTACAAAGGAGTATAGGGGAAATCTGGGGAGTGATACAATGGCCCTGTGTCTTAATTTTGGCAGCGGCTAAATGAAGCTGCATGCATATGAGAGGTGATTAAAGTGATTAAGAAAACAGTGATTGTCTGAATTTTTTTTAAGGACTTACTACAGTAAAAGACACAGTGCCATTAATCCCCTTCAAAGTACTTCCCTCAGCTTCAAGCATTCCTATTCTATCATTCTTGCCACTTTCTGAAGCAATTCTGGAAGTCTTTTGTGAGTTTTTTTTAGTTGCTCTGTGTTATGCTTTATGTCTAGTTATCCCCCCAAAGCCTCATGCAATCATGGGGCCTGACTTTTATAGATTGAGACTTGATTCATGATCCCAGGGATTGTGTTTTAGTACCGATGGGATTATCGGTCTGAGTAAGGCTGAGACTATGGGTGTGGTCTAGGGCAGATATCCTAGGGTGGAGAGCCTGAATGTAATATAAAGAGCGACAGACAAAGTAAAGCTGTTGCTCTCTGCTGCCCTGTTTGGTTGGCTACCTCTGCCACCATATTGTTGCTGTTCCACCAACATGAACTGGATGCTCTCTGCCCTGTTCCACTCAGCCTTGGGCCAGCCAAATATGGACTGAAACCTCCACAAACTGTGAGCTAAATAAGCCTTTCCTTCCTTCATTTTGAGTGTTGGGTATTTGCCCCAGCAACGAGTAAAAAGTAACTGAGATATCTTGTCCTGGCTGACTCTTTTGTTTTGCTATATTGAAAATATTTACTTTTCATAGTCATTTTGATTTGGGGAAGAGTTAGAAATTACACAGTGCCAGATCTGGTGAGGGGAGGACGCAGCGTAACGTTTTGACAAGCCTGCCACCTTTGACGACGTTCAGCAGCAGTGTTCAGGGTACTTGGGATCAAGTTTCATAACAACATTGAAGAAAGAGACTTCCAGAACTGCTTCAGAAAATGGCAAAACCAATGGGAGAAGTGTGTTCGAAACAACGGGGAGTATTTTTTAATCATAATTGAAAAATTTGACAGACACTATCTTTTTGATCAGTCTTTATAAGTCAAAAGTCATAGAACTGTGCACTCAAAAAAATATTGAATCTCAGAAGAACACTCAGAAGAAACTTAAAAACTTCTGTGGCACAGTGTCCCCTAGAATGTTCTATTTTCACATTTGTTAACGTAAAACTCATGTGAGGATGATCACCCAGCCATGGCTTCTTTGGAAGTGGCTTCCTGGCCTGCCCCATCCTGCCCATCCCTGCTACAGGGTGGGCCTCATGGTGCTCTCTGGGGACTTCTGCATGCAGACCCCACTTGAGGAGGCCGTGGTGTACATCATCCTGAACCGAAACAGGAAGATGCCCTTTCAAGAGTTTGTTCTAAGGGACATTTAAACCACAGTCCAGAGAGTGTAGCTTTTGGCTGACAGATGTGTTTTATTTGGCCTGCCCAGTGTTTAAAGAAATTCAATTAGTTGCCAATGTTAAGAAAATGAGAAATTTCACATAAAAATCCAGATTTCCGGCTTCTCTTTCAGAAATGGGAGGATACAGTAAAATAAACCCAAATTCTCACATGAAGAAAAATCCTAGGGCTGGGAGTCACTGCTGCCTGACCTGTACCCAGGTAGCTGCCCCTCCGAAGGTGCTTGCAGTCCAGCTGACTCTGCTTGTGTACTTAGTTTTCTCCCACAGAGCGTTAAAGGAAATTTAATAAGTGTCTCAAACTTTCAATTTTTATCAAAGCTGGGAAAACAAAAGATAAGTCCTGTTTTGAATTCGCATATTACTGGAAATAAGCATGTTATTTGGTGAAAGCGATTCCTCTTTGAGTGGTTCATGGGAATTTGTAGCGGTCTGTGTGAGAGAACAGAAGTGGAAGAAACCTGGCTCTTTACACTCAGCCTCGTCACCTTCCCCAGCTTCTGTAGGCACCTGAGTTTGCACCACTCTTTCAGCCAAATGGTCTTTGAGCAACAGGGCTAACTAAGGTTGCATCAGATAGACACAGTAGTGGTAGGTGGCCTCTCTCCAGATGCAGGCGGGCACTGGGAGACTTGCAAAGCCTCAAGAAGAAGGAAGTGTGCAGAGATTTAAAAAGTGTGTGTGTGAGTGTGTGTGTGTCTGTGTGTGAGAGAGAGACAGACAGATAGACAGATAGACAGACAGACAGAGATGTTCAGAGGGCAGAGTATGTCTTTTTCCAAATCACTCATCTAAATCATTCTTTAGAATTTGAGCTAACTGCCCAAATCCTCCGTCCATGCTTCCCAGACTCTGGCTTCCGCCTGTGTTCTAGGGAGCTTGTGAAGATGCCCTTCTCCTCAGGTCTGGAGTGAGGCCTGAGTGACGTTTCTGAGACCTCAAGCATTGTTGACGGTGCCTCTCAGCAAGTGGCACTGTGTGGCAGGGTACCAGATTCTTCCCCCTTTCGGGATGAATGGTCGAACAGTACCAGCTCAGTGGATTTTTAATGATCTACCTTCTGCTGAAAAGGACGTGGTAAGATGAATTTTCTGAGGGCCACTTACCAAAGGTGTTCACTCCCCATGTGTGTGAAGTGGGTGTTTCAAGGGTCTTGGTCTTCTGGGAAGGAAGAATAACTTCTGTGACTCACCGGCTGGCATGGGCCCAGGAGCGAGGTGGTGGGCTTCACAGCCTGGCTAGCTGGCTCCGTGCCCCTGGCCAGCTCTGTGGCCTTGGGCAAATCACCATGACTGTGCTTTCTCACCAGTCAAAGCGAGGTGAGTTTCTGACCTTGTAGGCTGCTGTGAAAGGTTTAATTAACATTTTAAAAGCTTGCAAGATCTGTGGAGGGAAGGTATTTCAGAAGAACAAAGTAATTTGTAGCTACCATCGTCATTTCACTGCTGGTCTAGCTGATATGGCAGGCCGTGCAGTCCAACAGAAGCAGTCTTCCCCATGCACAGCTCCCTCACGGCTGGAAATGCCACCTCCAGGTGGGGAGCATTACACCTGCTTGTGGGAGAAGACACCACCTGATTTTCTTTCCCCAACCCTTGATATTTTTCAGGTTTCTACCACATAAGATTTTAATATGGTAATATTTTTTCATATGAAGAAGGACAACTTCCCTTTTAGTTGTTCCTTTTTTTCTGCATATGGGTCACCGTGACGTCTATTTAAAACTTATATGGCTCTGGTTTGAAAGGAATATTTTCATCTTTCTCCAAATCAGTAGTCTAGGAAACTTCTGACCAATAGAAATATAATGTGGCTACATAGGCATTTGAAAATTTCTTGCAGGTATATTAAAAAAAGAAAATCAGATAATTAATTTCAATAATATTTTTATTTAGTGTTTTTATAATATTTTGATGCATAATTAATATAAATTACCAATGAGAAGTTTCACTTTTTGTAGTGCCTTTAAACTTTGTTATATTTTATATTTATAGCCGCTTTTAAATTGAATGTTAAATTTTTACTAAGAAATACTTAGCCTACATTTAGATTTATTAAAATGTACTGTTGAAAAAGTAAATGAATGAATTCAAGTTGGTCCAAACATACTTAATTTTTTTCCTGAATTGATCAGTTTTTAAATTTACATGTCAATTGTACAATGAAATAACATTTTAAGGTTTTCTGTTTGTTTGTTTGTTTGTTTTTGGTGGGGGTGGGGTGTGGTGGGGTGGGGGGAGATTGGGTTCGAACTCACGATCTTGCACTTGCCAGGCAGTGAGCATGTTTGGGCTCTTTATCAGTGACAAGGTGGCCGAGTGTGCTTGCGGTTGTGTGTGCGCTTTCTAACGTGTTGCGCTGGTCCTCAGGTCTGTCACTATGCCAGCACTACGCTGATTTTGTCACAGCAACTTCATAGTATAATTTCAGGTCAGGGATTGTGATACCACCTGCATTTCTTTTGTTTCCAAGTATTGCTTTTGCTATTCTGGGTCTTTTTTGGTTTTGAACAAATTTGAGGAAATATTTTTTCTAGTTCTGTGAGGTATATTATTCCTATTTTAATTGAGATTGCATTGAATCTTTATAACAATTTTGACCATTTTCACAATGTTGGTTCTTCCTATCCAGGAGCATAAAATGTTTTTCCATTTTCTCAAATTCTGTTCAATCTCTTTCCTCAGAGTACTGTAATTTTCATTATACACATCTTTCATGTCCTTTGTGACATCAATTCTTAACTATTTCATTTTGGGGGGATGTTATTGTGAAAGGCATGGCTTCCCTAATTTCTCTCTCAGTGCATTCATTGTGTACAAAACTGCTACTGATTTGAGGTGTTGACTTTGTATTCTGCTACATTGATGAATTTGGTGATTAAATCTATAAGACTCTTGGAGTTTTGGGGGTCTTCTATGTAGAATATTATTATTACTATTATTATTATTATTATTATTATTATTATTATTGTTATTATTGTCTTTTTGAGACAGGGTCTCGCTATGCAGTTCAGGCTGGCCTTGAGCTCACTTTTGTAGCCCAGGCTGATCTTGAACTCACACTATCCTCCTGCCTCAACCTCCCAAGTGCTGGGATTACAGGTGTGTGCCACTATGCCTGGCTATGTAGAATATTATGTCTTCTGTAAGTAATGATAATTTCAATTCTTTTCCAATCCTTATTCCTTTTTATTTCTCTGTCTTGTCTAATTGCTCTGGCTAATGTTTACAGAGCCATAGCGAACAGGAGTGGAGACAGTGCACATCCTCATCTTGTTCCTGATTTTAAAGGGAAGGTCTTCATTCTTGTCCATTTAGTATGGTGTCGGCTTTTGGTTTCTAGTAGATGGTTCTTATCAGGTTGAGATATAGAACATCTAATCCAATTTTCTGTAGGGTTTTTATGTTGACTGAGTGTTGGGCTTTGTTAAAAGCCTTTTCTGCATCTATTGAGATGATTATGTGGTTTTTGTTCTTGGCTCTATTTATGTGGCTATTATATTTATGGATTTACATATCCATAAGTTTACCATCTCTGCATTGCTGGAATGAATCCCACTTGGTCATAATATGCAATATTATTGATGATTTGCTGTTTTCTGTTTGCTGGTATTCTACTGAGGATTTTTGCTTCTATGTTGATGAAAGAGACTGGCTCGTCATTCTCTTTTCTAATTGGATTGTTCTCTGGTTTTGGAATCAGAGTATTACTTACCTCAGCTGGAGAAATTTTGAAAGATACAAATTCCTATGCCCACACTGGACTTTTTGAGTCAAGGCTTTAGTTGATAGACGTAGGAGGCTGTATATATATATATATATATATATATATATATATATATATATATGTATATGCCATGGGTAGGGAATAAAAGGAGAGAAGTTTGATTTACTGGAGGGAACAGTAGGGTTGAGAAAGTCTCCTAGTTTTTCCTCTTTTTTCTCCCCACCCCCTATTCCCTTCCCTTCTTCTCTTCCCTCTCCCTTCCCCTTCCTTTCCCCTCCTCTCTCCCTTGTTCTCCGTCCTCCCTTCCTCTTTTCTCTCCTCCTCCCCCCAGCCTTCATTCTCTTCCTTCTCTTCCCCTCCTTCTCCTTTTCCTCTTCCTCCTTCTTCATCTGAGAGTGGAGCTATCCCAAGTTCTTTTACCAGGCCCAAAGGAAAATAGACTGATTTAAAATATAAGCAAGAAAATAAAATATAATTAAGGTCAGAGATATGAACTAGGGAAGCGTTCCCATGGGGAAATGAACTGTGGAAAGTTGGGGAGGGGCTTCCTAGCTAGCTGGGCAAAGAGCAGCCGGGGAAGATACAGTCAGGTGCTTCAGCATGGAGTTTAAAGTGAGAACTCGATGAAATAAGGTGACTTCTGCATCTTAATCTTATTCAATATAAAGCTCTATGTATTCTTTGGAAGTTGGTTTTCATTCATGTAAGCATCTTGCTTCTTAGGACTTTCTTGAGCAAGCACACGGCACTTTCATCATGCCACACACGTAGGAAGTGCAAGCCGTAAAAGGGTGGAATTACGAAATGACCCAAGATATGTGGTTAAATGTGAGCTTATCTTTTGAAAGCTTCTATTTGACAGCTTTCAGTTCTCAGGAGACTGGAGCTCAGAGGAAGGATTCAACAAGGACTACTGAGCTCCAGGCACCACTGTGTGGAGTCTTCTTTGGGGCGGAAGGAGACACGCTGGGGCCTGGACCTCAAGCTGTGTGAAAAATGTGTTCTCAGCCCTATGGCAAGAGATATCTAGTCACCGGTCACACTTTTATACCGCTGGGCATCTGGGCTCTCTGTGAACCTCGGATGTGAATTCTCCTTCTGGAAGCTTCTCCCCAGTCTCCACTGTCTGCACAGCTGTGCTGCTGTTGCAGTTTATCTTTGCATCTTGTGACATACACACCGAGCATGTCCTGAGTACAGTAATAAACTTAGTGGTCCATGTGGTGAAGAACAAGACAGACCTCTTAGGTACATTGACTAGTACCTCTCTGTGAGATTTAAACCCCTTTCTGCCTGACACCAAAGCCAAAGTTCTTAAACTTTATTTATTTATATCATGGCCGGCTCAGCCTGCCCTGGGGGAGGGGCTAGTGCAGCATGTGGTGCTGGGGATCGAACCGAGGTCCCTCCAGTTGCCTAAGCTTGACTAAGCAGATGCTTTAGATCACTGAGCTATGTGCCAGCCCCAAAGCCCAAGTTCTTAACCCATTATTGTTGAAACAGATGCTGATCCCTAGTAGGGCCATGCAGCTAGCTAGAAGGGCTAGGTATCTCTGAAAATTTCCTCTTTCAGACTGCTCTGTGACTTTTCACTGCAGGCCTCACAAAGCATTCTTCAGATAACCTCAGTCTAAATGCCTGCCGAGAGGACTCAGGGGTACCGTTGTCTTCTTTCTCCTGCTATCAGCGGGGTGAGCTGGGGGCTGGTAGTGGTGTTCATGAGCCTACAGCATTAGAGGGGGAGGCTGAGTTGGACCCTGACCTGAAACACACGCCTCGGAATCTGATACCCAGGAAGATCATTCGTCTAAAGTCAGTCCACCTACAGTGTGCCTTGGTGCGCCACGCTGGTGTTATGTTGTGGAAATAGTGATGTGGGAGTGTCCAGTCTCAGGAGGGGATGCTCACCAGGAGATAGGACCATTTGGGGAGATCCAATCAAGGCAGAAGGACATTAAGGCCATGAGATTAGAGGAAGGCATCAGTGCCTGTAGGCTGAAGTTTATCGCAGGATGTAGGGGAAGTCTGTAGGCCTCTGGGAACTGGGCCCGGAGAAAGGCCCCTGCTCCCGATTCTGGGCTGTGTGAGCGTTGGGGTTGCAGTCTTTTTTCTTGGTCATGGAGGAAGATGAGAAAAAGGCAGTGTCTCCAATAGTCACATGGTGACAGTGTGATTATTTGGCACCGTGCCAGTGCAGAAGGAGAAAGAGCCAGCCCTCAGGACAGATTGTTTTGTGTTTGGACTGAAGACTGCACCCAAGGCCTTCCCACCGAGCCACTTGACAAGCGCTTTTCGTCTTTCTTTCTTTCTTTTTTTTTTTTAAAGCATTGTATACTCCATTCTGAAGACTTTTTCAGTTTATTCAACCAATCCCTTACCAGTGGATACATTCATTTTCAGATTTTTGCTTTAAGTGGAAAATATACTAGTATACTAAGTACCATGTATATAATCCAAGTTGAGCTTTTTTAAAAACAGATTTCTAGAAACAGAATTAGACTCAAAGGAAGAAACCTTTAGAGTCTAAAATGTATGATATTTAGAAAGGCAGTGAGGTTGAGCTCAATTACCTATGCTATGAGGTAATTATATCATGAAGCTTTTCTGCTGGAGGGTTGAGAATGCACGTCAACAGACCAAAAATCAGAGAAAAAGAAGGGCTGCAAGGACAGCCATCCTCCTGGCTCTAGCCCCTCAAGGCCAGTGAGGACCCAGAACACAAGAGAACCTGCACTGCAACATCCCACAACTCAGGGGTTTCCCAAATTTTCTGGTCAAGGAGACCATGGGACCTCAGAGGAAAAGGGAAATGTGAAGTATGGTGTGCCTAGGGAGAGTCACTTGGGGAGAAAACCTTCTCTCAGGCTTTCACAGAGAGCAAACTGATCAAGCATTGGCTGTGACTCGTCCCGATGGCTGACACTGACAACAGTTCTACAAAGCACTGCATATGGTTCCAGAGTTAATCCTGAGGAGATTTGCCCCTTCTCAGAAAAGGTGAATATCTTTCTCTGATCGACATCTCCAAATTGGGCATCTACTTTTAAATACTCTTCATCCAAAGCCTGCAGTCCAGGGTCCACCAGACCCCTCAGCAAAGGGTGCTCTACCTGCTTTACAACCTCAGCTCCAGCCTTCTTGGCATCGGGCTGCGCCACGAGGGAGGACAGTCGGTGCATATCCAGTGCATACTCTTTGCTGAGCTGGTGATCAGTACCTTTGAGGAACTTGAGCTTTTCCAAGGGCACACCAACGCTCTCCAGCACTGCTTTGATCATGGTCTCATAGAAACTGGCTCTGAATTCTAGAAGTTCCCATGGGGCTTTCATGTTATGCAGGTATGCGCGAAGATCCAAGAATAGAATGGTTACCTCACATTCAGCCTTCCGGAAGTCCGCAATCTGGGACATGGGTACAAAGTGAGCCACATGTGGCCTGCCTGTGGTTGCTGCTGCCCAGTACACCTGAAGTTCCCGTTCCTTCAGTATCTTCTCTAGGTTCTCTTCCCCCAGGACCTCCTGCAAGTTCCGGGTGATAAGTTCTAGTTTTTCTTCCGGGCTGAGAACACCCCCCATGTCTCTGTCACCCCCTACTTCCTGCCCTCGACCAGCACCCACGCCTCTTCCTCTGTCGCTGCCGCTGCCACCACTGCCGCCTCGTGCCAGGAACTGTCACGTGAATCTTGTCTTTCGTTTTGAAACAAGATCTTGCTAAGTTGTTAAGTTATCCAGGTTGATCTGAGCTTGTGATCTTCCTGTCTTAGTCTCAGAGTGTTGGGCTTATAGGGTGACTGGAATTCTTTCCAACAGGTTGCTGGATGAGTGACTTTAGGCTTGATATTTACCACCCTGAACCTGAGTTTGTTCATCCGTTAGGAAGGGCATGAGAATTCCCACATGGTGAGCCAGTGAATGGAAAATGTTCAGCATTGCTTTCAGCAGTGGTTCACAACTATTGGGTGACTTTGCTCCTCACAGGACATGGGGGGTTTTAGAGTCTCATGGCTGGGAGGGGGTGCTACTGGCAGTTAATGGGCAGAGAGAGACCAGGGGTGATGCTAACTGTTCTACTCTATATAGAATAGTGTTATCTGTCTGAGTTGCCCACAGTGCCAGCTTTAGAAACTGTTCTATGCATCTGCTGATGCAAACGATAGTCAGAGGAGACCCATGTGACAGCACCACTGTTACTTTTCTGTTTTGGATGGGAGAGAGCTACACATTAAATATCCTGGGAATTTCATGATTCACCCACGCACAAACGCTAGCAAGTTCTGGGATTTAAACCCTGATCTCCTGCTCCAGAGTCTGACAGTTCACGCATTACCCTGGCTTTGAAGGACTTCCGCGCCCGGGGCCGAGGCTCTGTATGGCAGACGCTGAGGCTTTCTGTGCCCAACATCAGCACCGCTTAAGTGCCAGTGAGTATGCAAATGAGTGGGGGAGCAAATCAGAGCTGCACATGCCCAGGCTGGACCTGGAACGATTCGGGTGCTTGGGACTCGGCTCCAGCCCCAGGAAAGCGTCCCCACACGGTTGTAACCGTGCTTCTGAGGGTACAGAGTTGGACGTAATTGCAGGGACTCTTTTGGGGGCAGAAGTTTAGGATGAAGGTTTCTGAGGGGGGCAGTCACCCTGTCTCCCAGAGCCCCTACCTGTAGGTTTGGTCCTAGACTCTTGATTTCTGGAGGATGGGACAGATGCAGGTGGCTGCCAGCCCACTGCTTCCAAACTGTACCTGTCTCGTCGTTCCCTGCCACACCCACATGTGTGCCTTAGGCCACTGCTCACTCTGCAGCCCCAGTCACCTGACTAGCCAGGCCCCAAACTGAGGCCTCGCTGGAACCTGTCTTCCTTCCCTTCTGCAGCCCATCTCTGCGTTCTCCGGGGCTCCTCCATCATCATCTCACGGTCACCAGTGCCCTTGCCCCCACAGTCTTCCAGCTTAGCCCTTTGTCTCTTCAGGCTCAGATGACTGCAATGGCCGACCCTCTGGCTGGAGCTCTCCACCCACCTCTCCAGCACTGACAGCCAGCGAAGTCATTGAGGATTCTGTTTCCTCTGTCTACGTTCTGTCTCAGTTGTGGGTGGTTGTTGAGCGCTCCGTTGTGCAGGGTACTGCCCCGCTCACACAAAGACACTTATGATCCTAGGAAGCCCATTTTTACTTGGCTTATTTTCCCAGCCTCAAACCTAGACCTCCTGGGCCCCCGTGAGCAGCTGTCTGCTGGGTGCTCATGGCTGTTGCTCTCACGGAGGCCCCGATTTGCTCCTCACGACCTGCACAGCTCTGTGGCTCTCTGCTCAGAGCCTTACTCTCCTTTAGTCCCATGCCTCCCTCGGATTCATCCTTCAAAACCTATCTCAAATCTCCTTTCCTTTGTGAATGCAGCCCTGGCCAGCCTCATCCAAGACAGCTTCTGGTCTTAAGGTATCTAATGTTGCCATTACTTTTGGAACTGCTGTCTAATGAGCACATATAGATTCACTTTTATGCACGTCTTGGAAGGGAAAAGAGGTTGCAGTCTGGGGCAATGTATTGTACAGAACTTAGCCCCCCTGGGTGACATGGATGATAAAGACACAAAACAGGCATCAGCCTGCCAGGCATGGTTCTCCATTGCTGTGGATCAGCGGGCTATGTGCCTGGGTTACCCACTTGGACCAAGTGCTGCTTCTCAGAATGGCCAAAACCCACAGGGGCCCTTGCTGGTATCCACTCGGCAATAATTCCAAGAATTTCTGAGTTTGTCCTTCACTGATTCTTCCCAGAGTTCTGTCAGCTAGCCAGAGGGAGGAATCACTAAGCCAGAGTGGATATTTCTTAAGTGACAGGTATATTCTGGGCATTTTGCTGTGTGCTGTGCATACTTTATTTTGTTCAGCCCTCAAGAACCACACACTGTAGGGACAGCAACAGCAACTCAGTTTTATGTGTGAAGAGGTGGGAGCCTAGGAGAAGCGCAGCCGCTTGCGAGGTTCACACAGCTGGTGGCAAGTGTGCGCAGGAAGCTCAGGCTGGTCTGTTTCTATGCATAGTTCTTCTGGGCATGCAAGGATTGGCTATAAAAAGTGTCTAGTTTGCCCAAAGCTTTCCAGATTTCAAATGTACCCTGGAATGTACAGCCTTTGCCATCTGAAAAGCTTTATATTGAAATGAAGATTACTTTAGAAATGACGTTGTTCCAGCTAAAAACACATTTAGTCATGTTTAATAACAGAGGGTTTACAATAGTGGCTTCTTGGTTCTGACCTTACTCTATGCTAAAGGTGCAGCTCCAGACAGCCAAGAAGGTAGAGTGCGAGAGGTCGCGCACAGTACAGTGTTTTCTAGGGAGGCCGGTGGGTGAAAGGCCTCCTGAGAAATTTCACACTGGAAGTGAATGAGCCTGTCAGCTGGATTTCGCGGCAGATAATGCAGGCTTGTCTTCTGGGGACGTGCTCCTTGCCTCTTGTTGATGGCTCTTCACAATCCAGGTGGCTTGAAATGTCTGATGGTGGGAATTCTCAGCTTTTCAGATTTCCATTGACATAAAGGGTGAGAAATGTCTCCTGATCTTCTAAAGCCCAGACTTACATTCTAAAAACAGAACTGTTTCCATTGATAGGAACCCAGATATTCACTGAAAAGGCATGGTATTGTGAATAGCAGTTGCATAATTTTAAAATTTGCCATTATTTGAATTCATAAAATAAACTACATTGAAGTGAGTCAATATCGTTTTGTCTTTTAGTTTCCCCACAAGGTCTGTGTGGTTCAGGCTGGCCTTGAACTCACAGTAGTCCTCCTGCCTCAGCCTCCCGAGTGCTGGGATTATGCTCATGTATTACCACACCCAGCAGCATTTTGATCCAGCCAGAAAATTCAGGAAAGAGCTGGGTACTGTGACTCATGCCTATAATCTCACCTGCTTGAGAGGCTGAGGCAGGAGGATTGCAAGTTCTAGACAGCTTGAGTAATTTAGTAAGACTCTATCTCAAAGCAGAATAGTTTTAAGAGGATTAAATATATAACACAGTAGTAGAATATTTGCCAAGCATGTATAAGGCCCTAGTTTAATTCCTAATACTTTAAAAAGAAAAGAAAGGCTCCTGTTAGTATGTCTTTTCTTTACAGGAAGCTATAATTTTGTATCGGTTCTTATTAAAATAATAGCACACATATTCGTAATGAATCTTATTGAAGGGGAAATTACTTAAGGAATCATTAGTGGTAAGGAGAATAATGAAAAGGATACTTTGATGAACTTGTTTGAAAAATCTCCATTGTTGGGCTGGGGAGATAACTTGCAAGCCTAAGCACCTGCCTGGCAAGTGCAAGGACCTGGGTTTGGTTCTATGACCTGCCGGCCCTGAAAGGTCAGATGTGTCCTGCCAGTCACCAAAATGGCATGGTGGTGCATACTTGTAATCCCAGCACTGGGGAGGCTGAGACAGGAAGATTGTTACGAGTCTGAACTGTGTAGTAAGACCATATACCAAACAAACAAACAAACAAACAAGTTCTTGCTGGCAAATGCAAGGATTTGAGTTCGATCCCTGGTTCTGCAACAACAACAAAGTAGATATATAAAAGATTTTTAAAAATCTCCAATGTTTGCATCTCATTAGTCTTTCAAAATGCAAGTTATTCTTGAAGAATCAAGTCACTTTCATTCTTTTTTTTTTTTTTTTTGGAATTTTAGGGAAGGGTCTACAGGGTGTTCAGTGTCTCACTACTAGATCAGAGTGATAGTGATCCACCTGTTTATAGCCTCCCAAGAGCTGGGGTTACAGGCACGTGCCACCATGCCCAGTCTCAGTTACTGTCTGCGTGACCTGGGGGCATGGCTGGCATGGCTGGCATGGCAAGCCTGGGGACTGAATGCCCAGCCTCTGTGTTTACTTGTGGGCTCTTTAATCCACTGAGTTCTTTGGCCGGCCCTTCATTCTTTTTAATGTTTTCATTTTAACACAAAACCTCAGATTTTCACTGCTTTGCCTAACTGCCTTCAGAGGAGGTGGCATCAGGGACTCTGATGTGAAAGAAGGTATGACACGAGGACCTCACCAAGGCTTTGCGCCCCACAGCTTGGAGCCAGCATGAGCACTTTCCAAACTAGGCTCCCAGCCTCCCAGCAAGTGCCGTCTTCCTTGTGCCCAGGTGCACTCCGCACTGACAGCTCTCCTGTCTGCAATTGAGTTCCATCCCCCAGTTAGACCAACCGGATGTAATACAACCAACACGATGTCCTTCAGCCCATGTAGCCATGGTTACTATGTGCCATGGCAGAGTCGAGTGCTAGAGGAACAGACAGGGAAAAGCTCTGACACCACCTCACCTGCCAAGGAATCTGCTGCTTACTAAAGAACACACACACACACACACACACACCCCTCTGGAGATCTGAGCAAACCTGGAGACCTCTTTTTACTGGGTCTCTCCGTCTGGTTGCTGCTTTTATCTTATTGCCTTTATTACCTTGGGGCTGGACGACTGTTGAGTATGAGTTATGTCACCCACATTTTGCCTCCCCAAGCTACACAGGGACTATGTGGCCCTGCAGCCACCACCACTGTGCACAACCACTGGGGACACCAGCCCTTGCTCCGACTCTGACCACTGGATATCTTGTGTTTAGCCAGGAGAGCACTACTTCAGCTAACAAGTTTTCCATGCCGCAATGCACCTAGGGAAAGCTGAGGTTATGGTGCTCCACAGCCGTGGCACTGCCATCAATCCTCAAGTGCACGGGGCTGTAGCTGGTGGTGTGTGCCAACGGCTGTGACTGGAGCAGGTATGCAGACGTGCAGGCTGCTGGATCATCCCAGCTGGGTCTGCCAAGGATTGGAGCCCTGGGCTCTTCCTGAAATAATGCTAGAGTAGCTTATCATCTTGTGATAGCCTGTATTTGAGTGGCTTTTTAAAGTCTGCTTGTTAAAATGTTGTAGGTTCTATTTGTTGGACAGTAACTGCATGGTAGCAGCTATAGCAAGTGTTTTGTAGAGGTAATTTCCTCATGGTACTCAGGAACAGATATTGTCCTTATTCTGCAGAGCAGAATCTAGTAACTCCGGGAGATGGTGTAACATTCTTCATGTCTCATAACCAGAAGTGGCTGAACCAAGAGAGAGACATTTAGTTCCTGTGGTATCGGAGTCTGCACGACATTTGCGTGGCACTGTCTCTGTGGCCAGTGGCAAAAGCTGAACTTAAGCTGATCTCAGCACCCAGTAGACACTCCTGCTCTGGTAAGGCAAGACCTGGGCTCCAGCTGGGCCCACCTTGGTTCCTGTCTTCCTCTTACTCCAGAGGCTTCCTCCACAAGCCTCACAGCAGGCTCTCTCTTGAGATCGTTCCTACTGGACAATTCCAGGCTGATCTTAGCAACACTATGGGTGCCAGGGGCACTTTTCTTACAAATTGGCCAGGGAGCATCTAGGGTACAGTCTCATGGCCTGGCTTCCCATGTGGGCATGCTGGGACTAACCAGAGTGCGGATGCTGGACTACTGGAATGCACTAATCCTCCTGTTGTGTGACTGCCTTTTGGGTTGATGAGGGAGAGGGTGAACCGTTTAGAGTGCGGCCATGATTTTCTGGACTCAGATTGGTGAGTGTTTTCCAATGGAGAACTGGATCGTTTTTATCAAGAGAAAGCAGCTCGGGTGCTAGGAGGGCAGAAGCCCGTTGCGATCCTCCACATGGCCTCTCTGCACTTTCTGTTCATGAAATGTTTTCCGCTCTCTCCAAAGAGCTCTCTCCTTGCCATCTGGTGTTACCTCCCAAGAAGAGTTCACTTATGCCTTAGAAAAATAAATACACAGCCAATTTGCAGATTATACGTCCTTAGCTCTGCTATGAATTATATGACTTGTTTTTGGCAAAGCCTAAAGTTAAGTCTGGCTTCTTCCCTGCCCCCCATCAACTCCGTGAGTGAGTAGCATTCACTGGGTTGTGGCGGAGGATGGCTTGGCCCACCTGACAGGAGCCGCTGAATTTAGGAGAAGGGCAACTTGCTAAATTGCTCCAAGGGGCAAAGCCAAGGTGAGGAGCCTAGGGGCAAGTAGAATTTTTTTTTTCTCCATTATTGAACCTGGGCCAACTCTTCATTTACTGGAATTTAGGAAATTTGTAAATCTGTAGGAAACCCACTGTGGTCATCTTAGTAGCATTAAAATTGCAACACTTTCTTGATGCATTTCCGTAGGGCTTGAAAGCAGCATAATGTATACACTTCTGGCGAAAACTGATTAAAGAGGTGGAGAGGAAACACAAAAACAGAACACAGGAAGTCTGTTCTAGACTCAACTCTGACACTCACCAGCAAGGTGACCTTGGGCTGGTTGCTGTATGTCTCTGGTTCTTAGAGTCTTCTTTATTAATGAAAGATTTCATTTATATGAGATACTAGGTGCCGTGGTACCATGTCCATTCTTGGGCATTCCATCCGTATCCTCTGGATGTAGATCCTGGGGTCTTTGGAAATATTTACTGGAATCGAGCAAGTCTCAGATCAAGTCTTGTGATCTTACTATTTCAAATCTTTTTGGAGTTTCTAGTCCTGGTTATGATTTTTTAGCACCACACTTTGTTTGTATCCTAATTATGTTTTTGATGATAGACCTATTTTAACCTTTCAAAGATTTTCTGCTGATTCTATTTTGGGTACTTTTAAGTATTTAAGATTTTATTTAATATCACTGTAGAGAGTCCAGAGTTTGGGTATTCTTAATTCAAGTAATTAGTTAAATAAAAACTCTCGTGTTTTGAGCATATTCTGAAGACTCAGGAACCCCTTACTTAAGGATTCTGGTGCTTATTGCATTTTTAGTTGGTTCTCTACACAGGGATTGTGGATTCTTTTTAAAAATTAATTGCTTTGGTACATGTAAGATCTGCACAGCGATCATTTGCCAGAAGGAATTTGTACCAGTCCATGATATAGCTTGACAGCTCCCTTTGCCCCAGTCCTCTCCCATGCCTCAACTCCAAAAGCTTTATTTCCATGTTTCCCTCTAACCTATTTTCTTTTCCCTCCCTCCCTCCCTCCCTCTCTCCTTTCCTCCCTCCCTCCTTCCCTCCCTTCCTCCTTCCCTCCTTCCCTGCCTCCCTCCCTTCCTCTTTCTCTCCACTCCTCTGTTCCCTTTCCCATTTGAACACTTTCTTCCTATTTCCCAGTATCTTTTATACATTTTGATACTGCTTTATTCTTTTGGGATCCCACACCTGAGAAACATGTGTTTCCAATTTATTTCACATAAGAGTATGATCTCAAGGTGCACTGGTGTACGTTGAGTGTTTATGATTTGCAGAGCGAAGTGAAACAGACCTTTCTTCTGTTTCCTAAACTTGATGCACTTTGAAAACTCTTATTTACTAGGAAATTGAGTGTAATTTCCACATTTGTTTATCTGGTCACTCATCACTTATTAAGAGATCCCTTCTTACCTTTTCACCCACTGCCTCAGTCTTCAGAATCTGAAACTCTGCATGCACTTTCATACAGTTTTGCCAGCTTGCGATTGAGATTTTAAGTTCCTGTGTATCTCTTTGAGTTTGCTTCATGCCATCTATTTCTTTCCTGCATTGCTCATTCAAGGATTCCGTCGCTTTTCTGATCTCCTCTAGTTTTTTTTATCAGTGTCTTCTTTAGAAGCAGTTATTAATCTTTCATTATAGTTATCCTTTCTTTTTCTTACTTCTGAGGTTATTTCTGCTGACTTCCTCTATACCTTTCTGCATCTTTTCTTTACTTCAGATGCTACTAATTCAGAGATTTGAGCTGTGTGATTCCCGTTTTCTTCTATGCTCGAGTGTCCTGCATTTGTTCTGGGTGAGCTTGTGGCCTGAGATTGCATTTGGCTCCTCCTCTTTGTCATTTTGTACAGCACTGTCCTCTGACCTTTGGTGTTGAACTTTGGTGCAGTTATGCCTTCAGCACCTAGTGAAATTCCTACTCAAGAGAGATTATATGGTTAAGGCAGTTATAGTTTTATATTTATAGAACTATAGTTAGGAAAACTAATAATGGGTAATGATAATTTTCAGGTGACAAACTTTTGTAACTGATGAGTTTGTACTTTAGAAGGTAAGAGTAAACATTGCATCTGTGTAGCTAAGCAGATATTAAGTTGGAAATTCATATTTCATTTAGTTCCCCTAAGCTCTGTCTCATCACCTCCCCTTGATGTACCTGGGGTCTTCCAGGCAGACGAGTTCTCCCAGTTACCTGTTACCTCCTCTGTAGATCAAGAGAAAAAGAGAGAAAACACTCTCCTAGCTCTGGGTCTAGCAGACTGTCTCAGCTTGCTGGGTCTGGATCTACCACGTCTGAACTCGTCCTGATGCGCCTGGCTGAGTCTGGCTGCTGTGCTCAGTTTCTGCCTTCTGCAGCCTGAGGAAACAGACTCTCTGTGCCCCTCCGGCAAGATGTTCAGCTCCTGGATTAGCTGGGTGCCTCTGGCCCCAGCCTCTCTGCAGGGAGCTTTGTGGCAGGGATCCACAGGAGGCCTGTCTGGTGGAGGAGGTTCCTGGGAGTGTGCAGAAATTCCCACCCAGGCAGGGTCTGGGGTCTGGCTCGGGAGGCTCTGGTCATGGCAAGCCGGTAGAAGGTGCAACACACATGCCGGGCCTGGGGTCTGGATGGGGACACCCATCACTTATTAAGTGATTATTACCTACCAGGTACTGTGAAGGTGGTAAAGTCACAGTTACAGTGTGAGCATATGTTTTCAGTTCCTCTGTGTATATGCTTGAGTATGAGTGCTGGGTTAGTGAAGTCTGTGTTCGATTTTTTGAACAGCTTTGCCATGCTGTTTTCCCAAAGACACATAAGGCAGTAAGCTGAGAACTGTTCTCTCAGGGTCAGATCCTAGGGGTTTTTTGTTTTCTATTTTAATGTATTTGGTATAGGGTCTCACTGCAGCTCGGACTCATAGTGATCCTGTTTTCAGCCTCCCCAGTGCTGGGATTATAGGTATGTGACACCATTCCTGGACTTGGCGGCTGACTCAGTGTGCCTGTGAGGCACGTGGTGCCAGGGATTGAACTCTGGTCCCTATGCTTACCTAAGCAGGTGCTCAGTCTGCTGAGCTATCGCACTGGCCCAGATCCTAGGTGTTATCCTTTCCTCAGCATTCTCCAAGCCCCCTACTCCCCTCCTGCACTGTTCCCAGCTTTGTGGATGCCCAGCTTGAGTCCACGAAGTTTTCTTTTGAATCTGTAAAAGTGGGAAACAGTCCCAGAGGTGTGACTTGATGTAGGTGGAGTTTTCTCAGAAGTGAAGGAGGGACTGAATCGAGTATTTGTTCTGGACCCACTTGGATGGTGGTTCCCTAAGTGTGGATCCAACTTACTATTATCCATAATTAATTGTTTTGTTATTTTCTTGATGGAGGAAATAGTGGGTGAGCCTCTGACATTTTCCGCTTCTAAACCAGCACATGATAGTGAAATCGTCCCTTCCTACAAACTTGGGGCTCAGTGAATAAGATAAGCCGGGGAAGAAGCCAGCCCTGAGCGCTGGAGCCGGGCACAGCCCCTCACCTGCCCCAGGGCCACTGCCGTGCGACTGTCTCACTGACCAGTCCTGTGTGTGGGCCAGGAGAGCCTGGCACTCAGCTCCTATTCCATCAGTGACAGCTGAACTTCGCAGAAATAGAGCGAGTTGTCCCAAGCCGTGCAAACGAATCGGAAGGGCACTTCTAGCTAAAGCAGTCGTTCCCAAATCCTGCTTGATGGACCGGTGCTGATGTGGGACAGGGTTCCCGCTGACACGTGGGGAAAATAAGCAAAGGAGGGCAGGATGCAAGTTTTTTCACATCACTAAAGTTACTCAGTTTTATGAACTTTCTTTTATCTTGAAATTAAATCTCTCTTTTTTTTGGGTTGGTAAAATGTCCCCTTGCTTTTCCAAGATGTGGCGATAGAGGATAGTAATTTCCATAGTGTAACTTTATTATGCAAAACAAAGTGTTTACAACTTTAACCTTTAAAAGATGATTTCTTTTTTAACTAGTCCATGATATTTGCTTTAGAAAGGTCGACCTGGTCCAAACTTTCCTGGCTAATGATGTCGGCATTGTCTCCTACACACTCTGTCCTTGGTGAGTAGAAATGGCTTTCTCCTATAGCTACGGCCCCTATCACAGGCAGCACCGATGTCCAGGATGCCGGCTTTTAGCCTTCTTGGCAACTGTATTCCAGAGTCACAGAGCAGTGGGCCAACATATAGCCACGCAGCAGAATCACTTAGCCCTTCAACTTCTAATTGTGCGTAATGTGCCTTACTGTTCAGTTTGTTAATTATTCTTGTGGTTTTTCGAGGGGGTGTTGCTGGAGGCTTCCTGTGAAAGTTCTGGCAAAGTGCGGTGAGATTTTATTGGAGAGGGTGTAGCGCGCATTGCTTTTATGCGTGGTTCTTCCTCTGGAAGAAAGCAAGGCTGCACTCAGGTTAATTAACTTGTGTACACCACTGCCAGTGAGAGAAACTGAGAACCAAAAAGCTTCTCCTGAACATGACTCATCAATTTCAAGATGGAATGGCAGGACCGACAGCAAATTACCAACGGAAAACTCAACCCCATGCCGCGCCACCCCATGCTTGCGAAGTGCCCAGAGAATGGCGCAGTGGCATGGGCGCGTTCTCCAGCTCTCCCGTGGCTCTGCAGAGTGGGCTGAAGGGACGGATCCCTGGGTGGCAGTTACCCCTCCAGGGGCCGAACACCGTAAGCCTTTAGTAGCAAGGGATGAGATGCTCAAATCAGTCTCAAAAATGTGTATATAAACCTTCTGCAGCACAGGATCCCTGGGCCCCCCTCACACCTCTCTGCCTGTCCAGACCTCCCCCAGAGGTTCTAATTCACGACATCCCTGTCATGGGAACAGCTTCATTCCCGCATCGATAGACAAAGAACCCACGGTGGAGACAGAGAGGCGAGGAAGCTTTCCAAGGTCACATAGCCAAGGTCTGTATTAAATCTGACCGTCCAGCCTCAGAGGCGGCCTGTGGACCCCTGAAGAGTGCTGCCTCTTCTTGCTAAGTTGTTCTCTTCCCTGTTATTTTCTCTTTTTTTCCTAAGGACCCTACATTTCCACAGGTAAACAGAGCTGGTAATCTAAACTAGAAAGCTTACTGAAAGCTTTCAGGGCTCTTGGTGAGCTGTCTCAGTTATGTGGGAAGACCCTGATTTTGGAAGGAAGTGGGTCAGTCAGTGCGCACCTGGCCTAGGTGCCTAACTCCAAGGGCCCGGCTCATTGGCACACATATTAGCGATGCTAGTGCCACAGTGTGTGCCACACGGGAATTACCTGGAGACTGCAAGCAGCAGCCCAGGAAGAGGACAGCGTGTGGCAGGCCCGACGGGCTCTACCTGTTCCTTGTGCTCCTCTCTGTTCCCCTACTCTCTCTGTCCCGCTCACAGGCCCATGTATGCACGGTGCTCCTGCAAACGAACTTCACTCTGAACAGCCCTCAGCTGCAACTTCCTGCAGAGCAGGACCGTGGGGAGGTCTTTCTAGAAGCAGCACGGTCCAGAAGAATGAATTCAAAAAGGAAGCCAAGGTCAAATGTTACATTCTCCTAGGACACTGCAGACACCTCAGAGGTAGGACAGCGAGCTGGTGGCACCTTCCGTGGTCCCCCACGAGTAACTGTGGCCAAGGTAAGTGAAAAATGGGACTAAAGGACACATTTATTTCTTATGTGTTGTTGACTGAAGAGGCTGGAGAGCCGTGGGTGGAGGGAGGGTCCCTTCTGTGGTGTGATCAGGCCACCTGCGTTGTACAAACCTAAGAGCCGCCCACTGAGCCTCGGTTCCTCTGCAGGGAAGCGAAACCTACAAACGCACCGGATTCAAGGAGATGCTTTTGGTTCTCCATTTTTGTTTCAGGAAAGTGAGTATAAATTGTGATTCCCCTATCACTTGCATACTAACCGTCGTGGGGAGAGATGGCCTCACGCACGCAGGGCTTCTCCGATGTGAAGTATGTTTAATAAGAAGTAAGCTGCAAAACAATGTCCTGAAGAGCCTAGCCTCTCAGTGTTCTCTAACCTGAAGGGTAAGGCCACAACATTAAAAGGGATTTTGGAAATAGGGTAAAAAGCCGTAATTCTGTCATCTTAAATTTGTTTTATCTCTGTACATTAGATTTTCACGTTTTCCTTCATATGTCGTCGTTTTTCTATGATTTCAACCACAGCATATATACTACCAAGTATATCATGGGTCTGGGAATTTGCACCTGTGTTCTTTGCCACTGTTATTTTAGTGGCTTGTGTAGAAGAGGACAACGCAAGTCCCTTTTAGGAAAGAAGAGAGAGTGACCCTCAGGCACAGCTGGAATGACGGGACACCATTTGCTAAAACCTGTACCATGCTGTCGTGTGTGATTCTTGGCAGTTTTGTGCAATTGTCGGTAATCCTGCAGAGCAGCTGTCAAGCGTTTATAGGTGTTAGGAACAGAACTTCAGCTGTGATAGGTTAAACGCAGTTTGCATAGGGCAGAGGTAGACTGTTCTGGGCCAGCCTGGTCTTGTGAGGAGATGTTAGTGCTGCAGGCTTCTTTTGTTTTCTTGCTTTTGCCATTTTAGTTGCATTGTTTCCAATCCAAAGTCTCAACATGGCTGCTTGTGCTCTAGGTGCAGTGCGTGAACTTCAGGGAAGAAATGGAAAGGGCCACTTGTGCCTCATGAAGACTCCAGAAATTCTCTGTCGAGGCAGCTCATTGACTAAGTGGCTTTGGGAAGAGTTAGAAGAACTCTCTGAGGCTCAGTTTCTCTGTCTATAAATGGGCAGAAACACTTCCTACCACTCAGGGTTTATGGGAAATATTCCTGCAAATCCAAAAATGCTTGGCAAATCCAAGCAGCCCTGGCAGTCCATGAGGGAGGGGCTTGCAGTAGCTGAGATATTTCACGTCCGTGTTCTTGCTGCAAAGCATAGATTATGATCATTTGCAGTTGTTTCTTTTCCCCACCTCATAGGCTGCTTGAAGAGGAGAGAAAGCAGAACCACAGCTATTGTCAAAGGGAAGCTGGAGAGCTCTGATCCCAGGCAGCGGCAGCAGCAACCAAACCCCACATCTTTCTATTTCTGGCTTTGCTCTCTGGGAAAAGAACAGTAGAAATGCACTATGGGTCAGAGGCAGGGTAACCCTGAGATAGGCAGCTCCCCAAGAACCCACAGGCTTCCAAGCCAAGTGGACAGGCTGTCTGTGAGAGAGTGGCCTGGTCTCAGGCACACAAGCTGTAAGCCATTTCAAGTTGGTGACTATATCTCCTTGTACAACTCCATTCCAGTGATGGATGCTGACTCACGGCAACCCCTTGTAAACGCAAGCTTATTAATTCTGGAGATGGAGAAAGGGTCATGGATGAGATTTATGCAATTTATTGTGACATTCAGCCTGCCATTGTTGATGAGGGCTAAGAGTGAGCATTTTGGATTGGTGCAACTTTGTGGATAAAATTAATTATATGAATAATCCGAGCAAGCATATTGAGCATTTATTATGTGCAGATACCTTGCATTTCATGTGGCAAGCTCACTGCGTCCTTCCTGTTGCTTACCGCAGGTATTATATCGCTGTTGAGAAACAGAGGCTCCGAGAGGGCCAGCGATTTGCCTAAGGTCCCAAAGCACATGCAAAGAGAAATCAGCTCAAAATTACTAAATCTGCACATAGATATTCCTAAAGAAAACCATGGGAAAATGCCTAAAATTGCTTGTATGTAGCATTTAAGGACCTTTTTTTTCACCTAAACTGTTTATTTCCACATGGTGCATCTTAGGCCAATAAGTTTCCTTAAACTTCAGTTTTCTTACCCAAACCATAAGAAAATAAAACTACCCATTTATAAGGTTTCCATGAGGATTCAGCCACATAATATATTCATAATGCCTGGTACACAGTACATATTCAGCATATTTTTGCCATCATTTGTTAATTTGACAATTATTAATTCCTATATATATAGATATGAATCACTGGTGGAAAATTTTCACAATATCAAGGTCTGAGTGCCATGTAGGGCATTTTGAAAAAGTTCCCCAGGTGATCTGGATTCATATTCTTTTATGAGAATCAGTGCTGAATGTGACTCATATCCACTGAGGAAGCGTTTTGCACCAGATGCTGTGGTACTTGCTAAGAGGAATGAAAAATGTACATTAATAGTCAATATCCTGTGAGAATAAGTAAATCAGGAAATAAGTGGAGGAATCGGCCAGTTCTCTTCTTGCTGGGCAATGAGGGACAGCCTTGGGGCTGACCGCACCCAGGCAGGGCTTCAGGGCTGGTGGCTTAGCTAGGGAGGGGTGGCGGGCAGCAGGGTCGCAAGTGAAGGTAGGAGGCACCAAGGTAGAGCAGAGGTCGGTGGGACACTGTCACCCTGTGGACACCCGTGGAGCCGAGGTTCTAGGAGGAGTTGTCAGAGGGGTCCAGGCATTGCCTGGAGGCACAGAATGGAGGAGGGCTTTGGTGTGTTGACAAATGGGATTTGTACTGAACTTGCAGAGTGCTGACATGACATTTGGATTTCTTGAAACAGAGTGAAGTGCTCAGAACTGCTCCTGCACTGAAGAAATCCACTAGAAGGTGAAGAGCCCAACAGCAAGACAGGCGCAAGGAGCCAGAGATGGTTCCTGTGTTTATTCAGGCCTCAGAATGCAAGCTTGCGTCAGATAGGGCCCAGCCAGGTGGTCAGGACCAAGGAACAGTGACCTAAATCTGAGGGTGGGGGAGGGGTGCTGAGAGAAAGAAGAAGTGAAGACGGAGACTTGAGCCCGAGTCAGGGGAAGCGCCGTGCTGTGGCCAGAAAAGGGGAAGTGGAGTGGGGGGAGGGCAGGTGAAGGGTTGATGCATTCAGCTTGAGACTCCAGGGACTAGGGGCACGCAGCTAGGAGGTAATGGAAAGGTGGTGTGCTGAAGGAGGAGAGCCGCACGTGGGCGCGCGCACGCACACACACACACACACACACACACACACACACACACACCCCATAAAGGCCTCATAAAGTGAATCAACAGCATTGAGAAACGGTGTCCGGAGCCATGGCAAAGGAAAAGTTCTCAGTGAAAGAAGGAAAAGCATAACATTTTAACCTTGTGTCTGTGAGCGGGTTTCTTGGTTGGCGTGAGCGTCTTAGCATTTTAAGCAGTGTATTAAGAAGTCCACAGTCTTGCCCCGCCCCTGAGTTTGTTGAGCCAGTGACTAAATCTGGGCGTGGTGGCGTGTCCCTAGAATCCCAGCACTGGGGAGGCTGAAGACAGGAGGATCACTTCAAGTCGGAGCTGCATAGTAAGACCCTGAACAAAATATTCACATATACAAAGTAGATAAATAAAATAAAATATATAAATAAAAAAATGAAGTCCCCAGTCCCAGTGGGCCGTTTATCCTGAACAAGGCTGGCAGTCACTGTTACGTACAGAGAGAAGCGGGCTGAGGTGGCACTCTCGGACTTTTTATATAATGGGTGCTCAACAGAAGTACTCCAGGCAGTCTGTGCGTTCCTAACTGGCATACACCAGCCTTCTGTGGCTGCTGCCTTTTCTACATCTAGACTGTTGAATCAAGACAACCTTAAAATGTTTTTCTTGCAAGACAATTCAGTAGGGAAGAACAGTCTTTTCGCCAGTGAGGTTGAGATGAGCAGAAATCTAAATGCAAAATGATGAATATGGACACCCTATCTCATTCTGTATATAAAAATTGGCCAGACATCTACAGGCAAGCACTAAAACTATATAACTTTAGAAGAAAATAATCAGTCTTCATGCTTTGGGTTGGGCAATAATATCTTAAATGTGGTGCCTCGAGCAAAAGCAATGGCAAAATAAAGTGCACTTCTCCCAAATTCAATTTTTGTATTTCAGGGATGCTATCAGGAGAGTGAAAAGATAACCTATAGAACGGAAGAAAATACCTGCAAGTTGCGTATCTGCTGAAGGCCTGGTATTTCTTACACAGTGCAGGTGGGGATGTAAAGTGGCGAAGCCACTTTGTAGAAAGTTTGGCAGTTCCTTATCAAGCTAAAGGCACAGCTAATGTATGATAGCAATCCTACATGTAGGTATAGTCCCAAAAGAATTGAACCCATATGCTCACTAGACAGTTTTAGCATCGCTCATAACAATAAAAAAATTAGAAACAATCCAAACATCCACTGACTGATAAACAAATAAACTGAATTGCAACAGTCATACGATGGAATATCATCTGGCTGTAATAAGGAATAAAGCACTGATACATGCTACAACATGCAGGCATCTCGCAACCATTATGCTGTATAAAAGTCACAACAAGCAACATACTGTATAATTTCACTTAAATGTCTAAAATTGGTAAGTCCATGAGACAAAAAGTCAGTTAGTGGTTGTTGAGGTGGTGAAAATATACTGAGCTTTGGGGCATGATGCTTTTCAATTCTTTATACATTCTAGATGTCCTTTGTCTGAAGAACAGTGGCTAAAATTTTCTCCTAGTTCTTGGATTTCCTTTTTACTCTGTTGGTGATTTCTTTTCATGTGTAGAAACTTTTCAATGTCATTAGAGATCCCAGTTGTTGATTCTATGAAACACTTCCTGTGCAGTTTGGTTTTTGTTTATGGATTCTCTGCCTATCCCTGTGTCTTCAAGATTTCTACCTACTTTCTCTTCTAGTAGATTTGGTGTCTCAGTTTTAATGTTTAGGTCTTTGATCCATTTTGACTTTTAGTGCATGGTAGTAGTCATGGGTCTAGTTTTAGTCCTTGACATGTAGAAAGCCAGTTTATTCGGCACCATTTATTAAAGAGGCTATCTAGTCCAGTGAATATGTATAATTTCTTTGTCAAAGAAAAGGTCATTGAGTGTGTTTGTAATTGTGTCAACACCATCTAATCTTTTGCATTGATCCTCAGGTCTGTTTTGTTGTTGTTGCCAGTATCTTGCTGATTTTATCATAGTGACTTTGCAGTATGATTCCAAGTCAGGGATTGCAATTCTTCCTGCTTTGTCTTTATAGCCCAGGATTGCTTTTGCTATTTTAGGTTCCTTCTGGCTCCAGATAAATTTTAGGAATGTTTTCTTTAGATCCATGAGCATTATATTTATAAGAGTGCAATTTGTCATAGCCAAATTTTGGAAACAACCCAAATGCCCATCAACTGAGCAATGGACAAAAAAGAGTTGGTATTTTTATACAAGAAGTCTTACTCAGGTATGAAGAACGATAAACCCCTGGCTTTAATAGGCAAATGTGTACAACCGGACACCATGCCCTGATATAAGTGAAATAAGTCAGAACCACATGTGCAATTATCTTATTGTCTCCCTAGAGTAAGACTGAAAGATTAAATAAAATCTCAAACGTAGATATTGTAAAAGGCAAAGGAAAGGCTAGAGAAAGGAGCATAGAAAGAAGGAAAGGATATATTCTAAGATAATTGAGCTGTTAATCTCTATTGGTTTATTGAAAGGAGCAGTTACTATTTAATTTTTTTCTGACCAAATTAAATGTTATGTCTGGTAATCTGAAAAACTACTTTGAAGATAACAATATGTAATATAATAATCTCTGTTGATTGTTTCACTCTCGTCTTGTTTTCAAACTTTGTACTGTTTCTATCTTTTGTTTTTTTTCTTATTTTTATTCTCTTAAAAAAAAAACAAAAACAAAAACAAAAACAAAATTCTGGAATTAGGTAATGGTAATGGCTGCCTGATCTATGTCTACAATGTTAGGGTATGTGAAATTTTTATTGAAGAAAAATCAATAAAGTTGTTCTTCTGTCTTTTTGGTTTCTATTTGTCTTCAAATGGGATGAAAACAATGTTGTTATCCAAGACAAAGGAAGAACACGGACAAAGTCACAGGGACAGGAAGGTAAGGACAGAGGCCAGGATGGTAGACTTGGCTGGTCTTATGCATAAGGGAATCAGAAAATAAAGCTGGCAAAGCCAGAGCACAACTTAGTGCACAGCTATCCGAGGCCACGCCCCCTGCCACGATGGTCCTGATTACCACCTACTCTCACAGTGGAGACAATGAACAAACACTGAATAGAAGTTCAGGTGAACAATTATCAGAGTATCAAGGGCTGGAAGTTCAGAGAGCCAGAGAAGCACATCATGGCGGTGCTCCTTGGTGTGAGAGAACCCAGGGATACTGTCCAGGGGACGGAAGGCCTCTAAGTTCCGGGCCAGAGGATGCTGATTGAAGACATAGGCATCTGGTGGCCCTTTCAAGGATCCCAGCTTGCAAAGATAAGTGATAGGAATGATTCCATAGAAAGGCTTTGCCTGGTTCTGGTTTTCTTGGGTTTTTTTTGGTATTTTTTAGGGAAGGGTCTACAGGGTGCTCAGGATCTCACTACTAGATCAGATTAATAGTGACCCACCTGTTTACAGCCTCCCAAGAGCTGGGAGTACAGGCGCGTGTCACCACGCCCAGTCTCAATTGTCGTCTCAGTGCACCCCAGGGATCAAACCCTGATCCTTGTGCCTGCTTTAATCTGCTGAGCCATTGGACCTACCCTCAGGGGTGGTTCTTAATTCACCCCATGAACCTGATTGGGGTGCCTGAGTGCCTGGACATCACAAGCTGCCAGAGAAGCAGCAGAAAGACAAACACTGCCTCAACCCTTGCGGTCTGTGGACTGTGCGTAGGGATCCGGCCTGTTGTGCTCCCTCCTTCCAGATGCTGTTGGAGAAAAGGCCTGCGTGGCGTGACAGGATGATGGATGGGCACTGCGCGCCCTCTCTTCCCATCACCAAAAGCAAATAACCAAGGACCCTTCCTGGAGTTTCATTCGTATTTTGTAAGGCAGATAAAAAGTTATCCTACAGTTTCATGTTTCAGAGTCACTTCTTTAACTTTAAGTTGTCCTGATGGGAGTTGTCAAAGTGAACCAAATCATGATGTATAGATCCCTTGAGTATGTGTGTGTGTGTGTGTGGTTGTGTGTATGTGCGTGTGTGTATATGTGTCTGTGTGTGTGTGTGTGTGTGTACTTAGGAGGAGGTGAAGAACAGAGCACTGGGAATAATACTGTTAAATACAAATAGAGTATGGAATAAGTATCTAACATATAACATGAAATATTTAATGTATGTATGTATATATAATGATGTTATTTTACATTAGACAAGTAACAAATGACATACCACGTATTAGACAAATATTTATACTCCGCTGACAATGCTGCTTTCTCCCTCCCTCCACTCCATATGGTCACGGGTTGCTCTTTTCCCCTTCACTGAGCTCTGGCCACAGCATGACTCGTGCAGATGCTGAAAGGCAGCAGAAGAGCATCCTTGCACCGCATGCTTTGCTAACAGCCGTGGCATTGGCCCTGGGGGAAAGACCAGCACAAGGGAGCCTTGGGCCTCATGGCCCAAGGCGAAGGGGACATTCTTCCTCAGGGTGTGACTTGCTGAGGGTCTGCCAGTTCTTGGCACACGGTCCACTTGAGTTCCTCCCTAGCCACGGGGACAGCCAGAGACTTCTGGTTCTTCCCTCAGGCTTGACGCTTCCCAAGCAGGGGTGTAAGAATCTGCCGGGAAGCTAATGAAAATGTTTCTCCACCCTGGATCTTGTGACTTAAGTAGTTGTGTGTGGAACCCTGAAATCTGCATTTGGAACAGAAGGGATGCGGCTGCTCTGTAGGCTTCACTTTAGGGAGCTGCCCTAGCTCCATGCCACCAGCCAGAGGTCGCCTAATTCAAACCTCCTGGGGTCTGGTCCAAGCCTGTGTGCCATGAAGCAAGTCACTTCACTGGTCTCAACTTTGGTTTCCTCATTTTTTAAAAGAAGATAATACCCAAACGTGTGGCTCCCTAAGATTTATCTTTAAGGTTCGTTGCCCTGTCTCACTAGTTCAAGGAAGGTCAAGACTGCAGGCCGATTGGTAGGGAGCGGGAGACCTGGAGGGCAGAGGCAAAGCAACAGTTTTTAAGCCTCTGAAATTCCAGCCCCTAGGAAAAGGTGAACCCCAACCACAAAACGCCACAGCTGAAGGCAGGCTGCGGGCCGACCCTGCCTGTGCTGGGGAGACGCCATCCAGACCCGGCACCACTCCACTCTCTCCGCACCACACAGACGGTGCCCGGGCTCCCTGGCTGTGCTTCCTGCTGCTGTGCTCAAACACAGCTCCCGTGAGTTTAAGGGCTGGCCAGCTGCCAGTGTCTCTGTGCATGGAGGAGCCAAGAGGGAAAGAGATATGGATGTCACGTAGGATTGGACTCCACAGAGCCGGATCTAGTCAGAGAAGCACGTCTGGACCCGACCGTACACATGTACCAAGGGCTTGAGGAGCTCAGTTGAGGGGTGCAGCTAATTCCAACAAATGGGAAAAAATTCTGGAGGGTTAGGATTCCTAAGGCCGACAGTAGACCGTTGGCGCTGTAAGGCCGAGGGCGGCTGTTCTTCTTTCGGACTAACGGAGTCGGGGCCCTGTAGCTCACTGAGGAACTTGGCTGATGAACTCAGCATTCCCACAGCCCTTCGCTTCTTCATATTGGCCGCATGCTGAACTCTGATGAGAAATGCCGTGTAAGTGGGGCAAGGCTTACTTTTATTCAATAACCCGAGGATCTTGGTGAAAATGGCAAACCCTGTTTGCCTCTCTTGCTCACATCATCTTGCACACCAGTTTTTGGTTTTTTTTTTTTTTTTTTTTAACTCCTTAAAAGTCATTTCTTGGTCAAGTCTACTCCGTGGAGAGCTGGCACTTGGCCCACACTCTGGGCTACTGGAATTCCTCTTCCCCGGAGACCGTCTCTCTGTCAAGGAAGGCAACCAAATCAGTTGGCTTAAACGCAGGGCTTTGAAAAGTAAGCTTGGGAATGGAGAATGGAGAGGTTCCCTGGCTGATGGGTGTTCCTCCTCAGGTATTGGGGTGCAGCAAGGTCTTCTATCTGTGCTCCTTTGTGTTGAGAACAAAGCAAAGCAGAGCAAAGCAAAGCAAAGCAAAGCAAAACAAAACTGAACTTGTAGTTTGCTTAAGAAACCTTTGACCGGGGGAAAAAAGCTCTTCTACCTTAGAACCGGAAAAACGTCATCAATGGGAGGAGAGCTGGGCGCGCATCTTCCCGCGGAGCCCCCTGGTGGATGTGTGCTGTAAGCGCTGCCCCTGGAGCTTCCTCCGTGGTGCTGAACTCGCTAGTGTTTCTTTTCCTGCGAAAAGGACCTCCCCTCCCCCAGCTCGGGAACAGACCCTTCTCCAGGGCAGTGTGCCAGGTGGCTGACTCATCAGTGGCTTTCACTTGCAGGACCCCCCCACGCCCCTGGGCTTCCCTCTTGCGCTCCTCCCCAGCTCCTGCGTCCCTCTGAACTCCCCAGGACTTCACATTTCTGCTCCGCCAAGGATACCTTTTCCACCATCTTCTCATTGTTCCTAGAGGGCTCAGATACACCTGCGTGGAGAGGCCGGCTTGGCCCCTCTAAGGCAGTCCAGTTACTCAAAATCATGGTGGGTCAACTTTACTGGATTAAGAAACACCCAGCAGATTGGTGCGACATGCTTCTAGGCGTGTTTGACCGGATGATGGAAGCCTCATCCTAGGTGCCATCCCTCCCCAACTCCATGCTGACACGGTTCCTCCCCTCTGCTCCCATGCTGCATGATCTGAGCAGTTTTGCTCAGCTCTGCCCCTCACCAGGCCTAGAGCCAGCTGACAGTGATCTGAATCCCCCAAACTGAGAGCTAAAGGAAATCCTTCGTCCTCACAGTTGTGTCAGTTATTATGTCCAGTTGTGGAAAAAAACAAAAAAAAAACAAAAAAAAAAAAAACCACTCCTGTAAGTCGCAGTCTTAACAGTCACTGGATGCTTAGAATTAAAAACAAAAAACAAAAAACAAAAAAACCCTCATTCATTCGTTCATTCATTCATTCATTCATGTCCTGCGTCAAGTCCAGGGGAGCAGGGTCTTGCCTCTTTATCTCGCTTCTGGGCCCTAGTGTCAAGGAGAGTGCCTGGCTTCTGTTGGTGTTCAGTTAAGTGCATGTGGAAAACTGAATGGAATTGAAAACGCAGAACACGGGAAGGTAGCCGCTGAGGCCCAGGTGCTCTGCCTGCCTCTGTGCTGTCTTCCTCTTCATCCAGGGTTTCTTTCCCAGTGACAGTCTCTACAAGGGTCCGTTTACAAGGCCAGCATACACTTCTCTCTGGGACTACAGTCCAGGTGCCAAGAGTGGCACTGCTTGTCCCATCCAACTCTTCTAGGTTCAGACCTTCCTAATGTGCTTCCACCCATCGACTCTTTCCTGGGCTTAAGAGGGACTGCATTTATAGGACCAGTCAGCTGCATCTTTGAGGTGCCATAATTCTTGGACACTTCCAAGTGTTTTCTGTAAGTTCACTGGCCATCAAGGGAAATCCATACCTCACCAGGCAGACCCTCATGATCAGCCGCTCATACCATGGGAGCTTGGGGCACAGACCCTCACTGCTGTACAGCCGGCTGCTGCCTCCTCTCCTGATGGTGACCTTAGGCTACTGGCCCAGCAGCTGACACTCCCTGCTTAGCTTCGTCAGGGAGGTGCCTCAGATCCGAGCAGATAGCAGCTTACATTAGCAGGCAAAGCCTGCATCCAAGCCATGCTTGGACGAGTGGTTTCCCACAGTGGTGTGCGTGCACGCGTGCATGTGCGTGCCTGTGTGTGCACACACGAGTCTTCTTTTCCACTGATGTTTAGAACAGATATGCTGAATAAAAAATTTGAAATGCTGTGAGCATCCAGCAGTTTTCATAAACTCCGAGCTTTTTTTCTTGTGATCTGCATGGGCTGCTGGATCCTTCTGTGTTCTCTCGCGGCTCGATTCCTTCTGCTGCTCTAGTCCACATCAGAAACTGAGCCACTTTCTACCAACACAAATTGGGGGGCTTGTGGGTTAGCTCAGTGGTTCAAGTGCCTGCACAGGCAATCCAGTCAGGCACAGGGGATCGTGGTTCGATTCCCAGACCCACCCTTAAGGCAGCCTGAGCCAACCAAAAGGAAAAAAAAAAAAAAAATCCTTCTCTACCAACACAGACAACCCCCACCCCCAAACCGTGGAAGTTTCTAGAGAAGTCTTTATGGTAGTTTAGAGACGGAGATAGAGGGGCTTTTATTCTGATAGCACAGAACTCCCAACTGGAAATGGACATCGCAGGGCTGACTGCCCACTCTGGGATTTTCCACTGGCCACTGCACCCTCCAGAGAGGCCCAGCCCCTTTCAGCCTGCTGTCACATCTCCTCTTCTTATCCTCTCCTTCCTGGATTCTCCTCGCTAATTCTCCTTTTTCTTATTAGGCATGCAGAACAATTCAGCTGTTCCCCGCCTCTCCTGCACTTTGCCGAGAACCCATTTCATGTGTCCAAACTCATTAACGCTCTCAGCAGAGCCGAAGGGCTTCCTATTCATCAAGAGCTACTCTCCTTAGAAGGCAGTTAGGAGATCACCTTGTGTCACCCAGGCTGGGGCTGGCTTTTTATGGGCTGCTCCTGATTGATTGTCTGTTCCCTTCTGATGTGCTAAGTGGCCTGGGGATGGGGGTGCATGGCTGAAATCAAAGTCTTGGGGTTCCTCGCCTAGCTTTACGTCTCCAGGACAGCCCTGAGTCCCTGAGGCCTGCTGGACTCTTCTACTCGGGGTGAATTAGCAGTCTTCACGAGCTTTTCTCAGCATGAAATTTAATAAAAGAAAGAAAGAAATGATCTTTCTTCCTTTTATATGAGCAACAGAAGAGCAGTGTTAGCAATGAAAGGTTTATTGGGGCTGGAGCTGGTTTTGGAGCAAGCGGTCCTGTGGAGACAACACCCGGGTTGAGAAGGAAGCTACTACGAGGCCGGAGGCCGCGAGCAGGGGGTCCTCCTCACTTGGCAGCTGAGGAGCCCTCAGCCCGCAACAGTGAGCAACTAACCTGTCTACAGCCTTGCATCTGAGGCACAGCAGTAGTCCATGGTTCTACCTGGCTGGGAAATGGGACCTGCTTGGTCTGCGCTGGCTTCAGGAACAGGGGCCCCAGGCACTCTGAATCAGGGAGAAACGGGTCGGCATCTCCTTCCTTTTTGCTCTGGAACTTTGACAATTTGCCTTTCAGTTCAGTGTTTGAGGTGGGGTGTGCATTTGGTGGAGGGGGTGGAAGGTGACAAGGAGGACTGGAAGGTGGTGATTAGGTTGTTTGAGATGTCTGGGGTGGAGGAAGAGCAAGAGAGGGAGGCAAGCTTCTCTGCAGAGGTGGAATAAAGACATGTCAGTGGGTCAATCTGCTGTCAGCTCTGGTCTTCCTAGACTGCAGTGACAATAGTTCACAGCCAAGATTTTCTTTGGCAGAATGACTGTTCTGTGTGTTGGAATCAGAGAGAACAATGTTGCACAGAATTGCTTGTGACGGGAAACCTGTTGTGACCAATTTCATTCTTGTGGACAAGGAATTCCCAGACAGTGATGTGACTGTCACAAGGTCAGCTGTGTTGCAGGGAGATTCCCAGTATTGCGATCTCCAGTGCCTGCCAGTCTTACTGAGAAATCGAGAGCGACTTCATGGGCCAGATGGAAAGGGAGATTGAGAGCTTCAACTCCCATAGCCATGATACTGACATACATGTTCTGGAAAGTTCTGAGGAAAGGGCTGGGGGGAAGGGCTGTGAGCAGCAGGAAGCGAAGCTGTAGGGAAAGCTTGTTCGGTCACTGTGTCTTCCTCTGTCTCTCCCTTAAAGCAAAGCTTTGCTCACGGCGGGTGCTGGATAAAGACTCAGTGATGGAGGAGCGTAGCTGAGTACGGAGGAGCAGGTGAAGGGGTGATCCCGAGGTCTGCAGCTGCAAGGACCAGACCAGCTAGCAGAGAGAGGGGGAAACTGGCAGGCTTCCTGGGAGGGCCAGCGCACTGCAGCAGTTCTCAATCCAGGGTGGACTTGCTCTGAGGCAAGAGGAAGTGCAGGAGAGGCGAGAGCATGCTGGTCTGTGGGTTAGAAAGGTGTGGGTGTGAGGCTGGTGCAGTCCTGGAAGAGCCGCCTACTCTCTTCACCTCGGGCCTGTAACGTACCAGAGGCATGGTTTGTACTATAAATTCTTTCAGGTCTACAGTTCTGGAGGATGAATGCCAGGGTAGCTGCTTGGAGGCAGACAACTGACTTCCTTCTGGGAACTCAGGACGGAAGACCTGCAGCATGGCGGTGGTAAATGGAACTGCAAGGAGAAAATAGTTGAGAGAGGCGGTTTCAGGTACAGCTCAGAGCTGGCACAGTGGGATTTAGGGGAGGTGATGCTCTGGAGTGAGGGAGTTTGGATGTTGACGTCCTCCAAGGGCCTGTATGCTAGGGGCTTGGTCCCTCACTGGTGCTATTGGGGGGTGGGGGGACCTCGGAGAGTCAGGGACTGAGGAGGGAGTTTAGGTATTGGCACCACAGAAGGAGCGTCTCTCTTGAGGGAGACTGTGGGGTCACAGTCTCTCCCTGTTTTGCTCTTTTGCATTCCGGCCTTGGGCGGGGTGGTCTTGGGGTGCCCTATGCTCTGATGGTGTCATGCCGCTCTCACCCTTCTCCAGAGGCCAAGAAGCAGGGTGTTCACCATGAACTGAAACCTGTAGCACTGTGAGCCAGAATCGGCCTCTAAGCCAGTCCTCTCAGGGGCCCGTCACAGCGGTGAGGGGTAGGCGCACTGGCTGCCAGCAGTGGGCCTGGGCGGGGCTGCAGGATGGCCTTGAGGCAGCGAGAAATGAGGGCCAGAGAGGATGGGGCCCACGCGGCAGCGAGAAGCGGGCTCTTGGCGTCGGAGGAGATGTTTCGATCCTGATATGAGCTGAGCGTGGGACTTGAGGGGAGTGACCAGCTCAGCCAGCTTATATGGAGCTTTCCCAGTTTTATCACTGAAGGTCTTGTCCCCTGGGAAATCCCCCAGTCCCAGGAACACTGTGGCAGCCTTAGTGGAACTGTTCTGGCTTCAAAACTGCAAGGTCTGTGTCTTGAAAACTATTTCAGTAGTGAGCAGCCCAGAATGGTGGAAGAATCTATTTGACCAAGTCTGGCTTGCGTTCCGTCATCTGAAGAGCAGAGATAGTAATAGTACATTTCTCAGTCAGTCATGTGAATTAAGTGAGATAATATGTGTATATTCAGTATTTGGCATGCAGATTGGCCTGAGAAAGGAATCAAAAAGCAGTGCTGGAGTTAGATCAATGCAGCCATGATCCGGGTGGGTGCAGAGGGGACAAGCAGAGGAACCCAAGGGCACTGCGCAGCACGGCCAGTTGGCGACACTGCATACAGCACCCGTAGGCTGGGGTTCTACCTGTGTTTATAAAAATGGGTTTGCCGAGAAAATGAGTACTGCAAGGGTCAGGGACGCAGCTCAGCAGCATCAGCGCCTGCCTGGCGAGGATGAGCTTCGGAGTTGTGTCCCTGGGACTGAAAAGAAAAGAAAAGAAAAGAAAAGAAATGAAAAGACAATGAGTAATGCCAATGTGGAAAATGTTAGTCCACTGAAATACTGCTTTTCAGCAGCATTTACATTTTAATAATGCTCAAAAGTGAATATTTGCCCAAAGGTTTCCAGAATTTTCTAAAGGCTTGTGTCTCTTTTCTCTGACTCATAGTTGACACTGGTCAAGTAAAGTCATATTTTGTTACATTTTGTTAATCCATTCACTTATGGATTAAGCATGTATTCAAAACAACATTTTTTTTTTTTTTTGGCTAGAAACAATGCTGGGCTCCACAGAATCCACGGAGAAGTGTCCACAGCCTGCGTTCTGCAATCAGTTGGTTTTATCATCATATTTATTTGAACAAATGACCAGGCCTCCCCATCCTGTCCTTTCCCAAGCAGTGGTGGGGCCTTTTGACAGCTGGCTGCGCATTTTCATCTACCTGCACCAGACGCAGAGAGTCCAGGAAGAGTCGGTCCTGCGGTCAGGGTGTCTTGGAAAGACAGTCTAGGAGCAGGTGGAGCAGAGCCGGAGAGCAGTAGGAAGAAGGAGGGGGCTGGAGGTGCAGGAGTGCGGATGCAGGTGCAGGGGTGGGTGCCAGCAGAGGGGAGCAGCGGGGGACTGATATTTTAATTCCTTATTTTACAGATGTGGAGACAGAGGTACGCAGGGATGAAGTAAAGTATCCAGGGTCACCGGAAAAGAGAGCAGGGACCTGAACCCAGCTAGTCTGGTCCTGGAGCTGCTGTTCTTAGTGTTGAGCACATATCCGCGGGCCAGAGGGGCGGCCTGCAAGGCCATTCGAGCTCCTGTTTTTTGTTTATCCATTCCATCTTTTGGTTGTTTGGTCTTGCGTTTAAAAGTCTCTACTCTGTGGGATTCCAACAGTCCACTTAACTAATTCCTCTGCAGACAGGCAAGTCTCTTGCCATGGCTCCTGAGCTGAGGTGACGGAGGGAACAGGAAGTCTAGGGGAGCGAATGGTCACTGTGAAGCTGAAAGGAGGAGGAATGGGAATTTTCCACTTCACGGTGGCCGCAGGAGCGAGGCGGGACACAATGGCGTCACAGGCAGGGCTGGAGCCCTTGCTCCTTCCAGCCAGGTGATCTATTTGTTCCTTTCTCTCCTCTCCTCTCCTCTCCTCTCCTCTCCTCTCCTCTCCTCTCCCCTCCCCTCCTCTCCTTCTTCTAAAATAAGGCTACGTGTGGTAGTTTCTCAACTGAATATTTCATAATAACTGATGTGACCTGTATCGCCTATTAGCTTTAGCAAAACAAATCTGACAGGTTCTGATATTAGAACTAAAGGCATGTCTCCAACTAGCTGAGGAGGGCTAAAGCAGGCTGGAATCACGCTAACGATAGCGGGCCATCTGCTTGCTACCAGCAAGTTCCCATTGTTTACCTGTGGAAAACCATCCAGGGAGAATGGGACCCTGAGTCTTTTCTCCAGTTTTTACTGATCTCCCGTAATTTACCAACTTGGGGGAGGGAGGGCTGGCCAAAGTCTCTCCAGGTCACGGTGGGCCCCTCGGCGGTGCCTCACTGTGTCACCTGGGTCTGCATGGCGTGAGCCTGGACATCTTCAGTCAAACTGCAGGGCTCTTCTGGTCAGAATGGAAAGGGGATTTGTAATCTGATTTCTATTACTGTGTCTTTTCTGGCATCGGCTCTGGGGAAGCAGCACTGTGGACGGGGTCCCAGCTTTGGCTCCTCCCAGGTCTTCTCCTACAGGACAGTGAGTCTGCAGGGCTGAGGTGCTATGTCCGCTCGGAGCTCGTGCGCTGCCATATGTCAGATGCCTGCTACCCCCAGTTTCTTCCAAACAGCCACGAAGCAGTCTCCATACACAGGACTCTTCCCTGGGTCTAACTTCCTGCCTACCTACCCCACTGTCGGCCTGTGCATGACTAATTCTAAGGCAGAATCTTGGAGCTTTGTCTAGTTTCCTCCATGAGGATTTATTGAATGTTTACTATGTGACAAATACTAGCTGGGTGCTTTATATATCCACTTTATTTAATTATGATACCAATTTTGACATAGGTATCTTAGAAACTAAAGCTCAGAGAGGTAGAACTCTCTTTAACTCTAAAATCCTTCCTTATTCCCAAGGGTTGACTCACTCTTTTGTTTGTCTTTTATGGGACATTAAAGTATCTTATTTATATTTTTTGCTTTTAGTGATGGTTGCTATGGTCACAGAATGATCTGTGTACTTCATGTCTATTAAAAACAAACTAGGGGCTGGGGAGGTAGTACCGTGGCACAAGTGCCTGCTTGGCAAGCGCAAGGTTGTGAGTTTGAACCCCAGTCCCACAAACAAAACAAAACAAAACAGAACTATCATTCCAAACATTTTTCTAAATTAAAATGTCAAATATACAAATGTCTAATAAGCTTATAGGAGATTACTCAATGTCATTGATGAAGACGAGGTGAAAATAAAAATCAAAGTACATTTACTTCATCCCGCTAGGATGGTTACTATAATCGAAGGACCTGAAAAAAATCTTAGCCAGGGCATGGAGAGATTAGGGAACTGAGGTAGTGCTGGGGGCGGGGGGCTGTGAAACAGCGCAGTCACTTTGGAAAACATTCTTACAGTTCCCCCAAAAGTTAAACATCAAATCATATCAACCTGCGATTTCAATGCTAGGTAGATATCCAAGAGAGATGGGAATACTGCGTCCACACCAAAGCTCTGACAGGAATGCTCGTAGCAGCACCACTTGCTGCAGTTCAAGGACAGAAGCAGCTAAGATGATAAAGTAGATAATATATCAGCCACTGTTAATTATTCTTGATTTGAAAATCTATAACATATGTACTGTTATGCGTTGCCCTGTTTCTCTCTTTGATTCTGATTTTTGTTCTTGTTTTGCTTTTACTTTTCAAAATAAAATAAAATTAAAAAAAAAAAAAGACAGAGCCGGGGAGATAGGTGAGTAGAGTACACGTCTGCCTGGCAAGCACAGGGTCCTGAGTTCAATCCCTGGTACTGCAAACAAAACAAAACAAAACAAAAAACCAGGACAGAAACAATCCAAGTGTCTATCAGCTGATAGAGAGACAAAACATGATATATCTCCAAGGTGGAATGTTACTCAGCCATCAAAAATAAGGCACTGGTGCACGTACAACATGTGTGATCTCTGAAAATATTGGGCTAAACAACAGAAACTAGACGCAAGAAGTAACATCTTAGATGACTTCCGTTCTATGAAATGTTCAGAGTAAGTAAATACAAAGGGACAGAAAGTAGGTTGGCAGTTGCTTAGAGATGGAAGCGCGGGGAGACAGCTGTGCTGCCAGCTAAAGGGCTTCCGCACCCTTTCTCTCGAGAGGATGAAGCCGCTCTGCAGTTGTGATCATTTCCCACCTCTGGGAATCGACAGAAAACTTTTTTTCCATGCTAAGTAGGCGAGCTGTGCAGTATGTGGATTATCTGTCAACAAAGCTTTCATCCCACCCTCCGTCCTCCAAATTCCCCGTGGTACTGAAAGCATTTGAAAAAGAAGTCAGTGTAGTGGCCTCAGCGTCACGGCCTTCGTGCCTCCGCCCTCTGGCCTCTGCCTGCCGTGCTGCACAGCGGTCTGCGTGCATTCGGTCGCTCTGGCAAATGACACAGCGGCAGTGGGGCGGTGGCCGGCGGTGCGAGCAGCGACCCTCATCCCCAGCCCGCTGCTGCCTCGCTCCCGGGTCATTCCCTAACTTAGTCCGCGCTGGGTGAGCCTCCAGGGGCCCCTCCAAAGGGCGCCTGGACACCGGTGTGGGTGGGACGACCAGGACATGCCTGTTCTCTCGCAGGGAAGAACGGAAGCTCTGGGACCGCAGCCCCGTGGGGAAGGAGCATGCCTCTGCGGCAGAGTGCTGAAGGCGACAGCGTCAGGCAGTCGCTCCTGTTCTTTGCGAGGTATTCCTGGAGACTGAACCCAGGTGGAACGCGGGGCCTTTGCACCGAGTTACACCCAAGTGCCTTTTCTCCTTTGCCCCAGTCCTGTCCCCCTCCATCCCTTCCCTCCAGTTTGAAACAGAATCTTATCAAACTGCCAAGTCAGCTCGGCTGGGCTTGGACTTGAGATCCTCCTGCCTCAGCCTCCCAGAAGGGCAGGATTACAGGTGCGTACCACCACTCTGTGAAGTAACAACAGGGGTGGATAGAGAATGACACGAGTGGGGCTTGGTAGTGTAGAGGCCAGCCATCGAAGACCCCGAAGACTCTGTTAAGGAGCTTCTGTTACAACCTGGAAGTGGCAGTCAGTGCTCTAGAGCAGTGGCTCTCAACCTTTCTAATGCTGTGACCCTGCAATACAGTTCCTCATGTTGCCATGACCCCAAACCAAAAGATAATTTAGGTGGCTACTTCTGAACTGTAATTTTGCTACAGTGATGATTTGGAATGGCTTTAGGCGACGGCCCCCACCTGGGTGGCGGCCCACAGGCTGAGAGCCGCTGCTGTAGAGGAGCAGGCATACTGCCACTGAAACTTACACCCTGTTTTGCATTTCTAACACTTTGTTAAATTATTTCTCTGATTTTATAAAAGATGCCTACTTGCTATTTTAATACCCACATATCTAGTCTAATGGCGCCGTGTTGCAGTACATTGTATCTGTCGGCCTTGACGCTGTTGCCAGTTTCTGCCCTCTTCCCTTTTCCCGTCCTGGTCACATGGCAACGGGCGCCTTCATTTTCTCACGCGGGATCACCTCCGGCTCCACTTAGGGGCAGCTTGACATTGTCACTGAATTTACATTATTTTTCTGGAAGTTATTTCTAGGAGCGGCTATTGAAGGGACTGAAGATCTTTTGGTTCTGACTTGTCTGATCGCAGTGCTTTCTAAATGGGTTCTCTTTGCCAGCACTAAGTAACTTTGACCACTGTAAGCAACAACAGGGTTTCCTTCTTTACATTCTCCCCCCTTCCCCTTCCTCTTCCTTTGCTCCTCCTCTTCCTCTTCTTCTGTCTCTGCTTCCTCCCTCCCCTCCACTCCCCCTTCTGTTCCCTCTCATCCCCCTCCCCCCTCCTTCTTCCTCTTTTTCTTTTACTTCTTGGTAAAGGGAACTTCTTTTCACTGCATACTCTGTCCAAATATACCAGAACGTCTAGCTAATGACTGAACGATTTGTCATAGTTTCCATATGACATATGGCAAAGTAAGAAAACCACACAGAAAGTGAAGCTGCCAGGAATGGAATATTTGGAGAAGACAGGTATAAAGAGTTAACGAAACACTTAAATCATTGGTGATCACCGATTATTACAATTTTTGCCTCTACTACACTTCTAAAATTCCTTCGATAAAAGCAACGGTTACTTTAAAACAAAAACTCATCATTTTGGAAACTTCGTCCATGAGAAGAATCCAGTGTAGAAAGGTATACTGGCCTTTGGTATAACAAAAATCTACCGAATAGATTGTGGCATTAATGCCCTTGCTGAATTACTGTCAAAATAAATAGATTTTATTTATTTAATAGCAGCCTTGCCACTACTGAACATAAAAGGAGAATTATTACGGACTCTGTGGAGCCCCGCAAATAATAACATGCTGTATCTTTATAGCAGCAGTAGCAGTTCCTATAGCTGGATTCTTGTTTGTCTTAGTGGGAAAAATTGGTACCAGGAAGATTTCAGCTGAAGACTGTCTTGGCTACTGTTAACCACATAGGACGGGATATTTTATGGTATGGTGGTTACCAAATGATTGGTTTAAAACTTGAATGTTGAAATCCATCATTTCCTCATAGGATTGACCAGCTACAACTTTGTATATACTTAGATTTCTAAATGTCTGTATAAAAATGTGTAACTACTTTTATCACATTGTATAGGGATTTATTAGAACATCAATGATTGCTGGAAAATATCAATTTCAAGCTAAGTGTAAGATGTTTGATATTCAGAAAGACAGTGATGTTAAGCTCAAGTGCCTACGTTATAGAGTAGTAGTATCATGAAGTTTCTCTTCTGGAGGGTTAAGAACGTAAGTTTACAGACCACAAATTAGAGAAAAAGAAGGGCCACAAAGTTAACCAATATTTTGGCCCTAGCCCTTCAAGGTCAGTGAGGACTCAGGACATAAGAGAGCCTGTGCTGTAACATCCTATAACTCAGTGGTGTCCCAAGTTTTCTGTTCAAGGAGACTATAGGGCCACAGAGGAAAGGGATTGATGATGTATAGTGTGCCTAAGGAGAGTCACCTAGAGAGAAAACATTCTCTTGGGCTTTCACAGAGAGCAAACTGGTCAAGCAATGGCCGTGACTCATCCAGATGGCTGACGCCAACAACAGTTCTATAAAGCACTGTACATGGTTTCAGGGTAAATCCTAAGGGGATATGACTGATGTTGGGAGATACAAAAGTTACATGTTTTGCTATACAGGTCATGCTTTAACTTGCCCTTAACTGCCCAGCAGGAAAGTTTAACCACAAGGCATAAAACGTAAAGCTAGATTAGTATGCTGAGCTGTAAAAGGCTTAAATCAACAGCTTCCGACATTGCCAGTTCTGCTAATAATCCATTGCTATTATGGAATACTGGACTATGTATGCAACTACTTTCTCTTAGTTCAATGAGAAGAAATTTTTGTACCAACAAGGATTAGAAAAATTATCATGTCTACATCCTGTGCTCTGTATAACTACTAGGAGGACACCAATATGCATTGTATCAATTATTGGGAATGTACTACTAACGTGTTTTGAAAATGTCACATTGTCATTTCTTATTAAAAAAAGGAGAAATCCATCATTTCCTTACTGAGATCTGTAGGAACACTGGCTCATGGAACAGTTTAAAGTGGAAAGCATAATGTCCAGGAAGTCAGGAGAACGGGAATGTAGAAGCTACTCCACCTTGCCCCTAAGTATTTCATCTATTATCTGTAATGCTCTGGGCCTTACAGAAAATGTTTTGAAGTTTCCAGTGAAGACTGTACAGATTTGCCGGGAGGAAAGCAGTGAGAAAAGCTATAGTATTTGCATGGAAAAGCACATTATACTTACCTTCTAGTTCATCTAAAGTATGGATAAAACCAATTGCCCATGCCTAGGGCCACCAATGCCAGGCAGATTGCTCAGGAGGCTGAGGAGTTCAGGAATTGCAATGTTCGATGTGAGATAATCGGGAACTATTCAGAGAGCTGGATGTGGATGTCAGGATACTGAGCTCTCACCTGGCTGGGCTCCTCTTCCTTGTTGGGGCCCAGCGTTTCGGATACCACTCTCTCAGTTTCCTTAGCTGTTGAGAGACTGTGCTGGTGTTGTGGTTTCTGGGAATTCCTTCTAGCTTGGGCATTTGTTGACTCTACGATTGCCTTCTAAGCAAGTTTTAGCCTCTTCTTTCACATCCACACTGAGTTTTCCTGACCTTTAATAACTCAGCTCCTGAAATCTTGTCCCATAGACCTGCTTGTTGAGTTGACGGGACACTCAAGCTTTAGCTTAACCACCTGAAGTGCCACTATGATGGTTTGTTACTTTTTAATTGTCAAGGAGAAACTATTTCAGCAAACACAGGGAGACAAAGAGCATCTTCATATTTCATTGAGGTTTCTATGTAGGATATAGGTAATACAATGGCTGAAGATCTTGACAGCAGGGGATAATTACAGAGTGGTGGAATGACTCTTTTTGTAAAACAAACCAGCTATTAATGGGGCATTTAATGATTAGGAAGTTAGAACTGAAGAAAGGCCATAGGTGGAGTTTGATTGTCCTTAGCTCAGTGGCACAAACTTTGCTAGAGAGACTTGAAGTAGTGTTTCCTTACTAACAGAATACAGAGCATTTAGTGTCAAGCCAATGTCCATCGCTCTTCAGAGACCAGGCTTGGTGTTTGACTGGACATTTTTTGTGTTGGAGAGCATATATTGTAAAAATATTGTCATTTTTCAGGTGCTAATGGGCTGCTCTTTCTGCAGAAGCTGATCACATAAGTAACATTTGGTTTTTGGAAGCCTACGTAATGAGATTGGTGATTGAGTCTATATAATGGAAACTTCTTTTATTATGTTATTCACTGCCAATATACTTTCTTTTTCCCAGGATTAGGTTTAATCCAAGTTTTGAAAAGAAAATGCCTGGGACTCTTCAAGCAGCTTTGTTTTGGGAGAATGAAGTTAGAAAGGGGAAGGAAAGTGGTGAGGAGGTCGTTGTCCCTGAGGTAGATCCTTCTCTCGGCAGATAGGTTAGACGGAGTGTGCAGGGCCCTTTAGAGCAGAGTCAGCACATCTTCCTTTCATTTACTGCTGCCTGTTTCCATGAAACCAGGTCATTAGTGCCAAGCACAAGCCGCAAGATTTAAGGCCTAACGTGGAATTAAAGTTGGCTTTGGCAACATTCCATCTTGAAGTTGGTGTTTGTTGAAGTAACTCAACTTGGTGGAGGGCGCCACTTCCAAAGGCTTTTTCTGAGTTCTCACAAGAGCCAGCCACCGGTCACACCACCCAGGAGTATGTGCCTGCGTACTGAGTCTTCTCCATATACTCAAGGAGCATGTCACACTATTCCATGGCCTAGGCCCTAGGACCTTCCCTTCATAAGTCAGTTAAAGTATGACAGCAATGCTTTATAGCTTTATAGCAAAATGACATTCTTGGGCTTTGTCTTTCTGAAGATGATTAACAGTTAGGAACTTCTTGGAATTCACCAATATTCTTTCTGCAAGGGTCAGCTGTTGCTTTGGGGGAATGAGGGTAACAGAAGCTTTTTTTGAAGCATTACTACATAAGAAAATCAAGGTCTTAGATTAATTCAAAAGTAAATATTTCTAAAATAAGTTGGGCCTTGAGGATACCTGCAAAACAAAGCTAAGGCAGATGCGGTCCCTTATTCGTAGTTTCTATGTCTGTCTGTCTCCCTCCCATGACCACATGGTAAATATAATATAAAGCAATGCAATGGGAGCAGAAAGCAGAAAAAGACTATCTTCACTTTTGGAGATTAGAGCAGACCACATGCAGGAAGTTGGAGTTTTGTTGCTTCTTGCGACCTAGTGACACGAACAAGAAAAAGACATTTCAAGTTCAGGAGAGGCAGAATATACGAAAGCATAGCCATAAGGAGGAACATATCTTTACAGGAACCACAAATAATATGAGATGGCTAAAACATAGGAGGTAAGGAAGGCTGGATAAGTGGGGGGTGAAACTGCAAAGAGAGGCGGAGAGTAAGTCATGAAGTCTCTGCCTCTTGTGCCACTTAAAAGTATTTCATCTCATCCTTCGCTCATCCTGTGGGGAAGCATCTGTGCTCCCTGGCTTGCTGCCACTGTGAGAGAGTACCTGAGAAAAGCAAGTTAAAGGGAAGAAAAATCCATTTTGGCTCATGCAGTCAGATGTTTCTATCCGTGGTTGCTTGGCCCTGATGCCTTTGGGCCTGTGGCACAGTGGTACATCCTGGTAGAATCTCATGATGGAGTATAGCACCAAGCTTATGGTAGCCAGCGGGGAGGGCAGGGCCCTACTGTCTCCTTCCAGGGCGCGCCTCGGATGAGCTCAATTCCCCCACTAGACACTGAGCTCTAAATGTTTCTCCATTGCTCTGTAGTGCTCCCGGCTGGCAACTAAGCCTCAGCACTTGGCCTCTGAGGAATGTATCGGATCCGAACTTGGACAGCACCCAGAGCGTTTAAGTAAGAGAATGGCATTCACTTTGTAGTTAACAAATATTGCTTGGTATATGCCATGCACCATGTGCCACTTCAGGAGCCAAAGTGCAGCAATGGACTAGACTGCTGGCTCATGAGCTGACGTGTATTTAGAAGAAAATTGTGTGGGAGCAGTACAGAGGTGAGGTTAGGCTGGAGCCAGGTGAGAATTCATGAATGCTAGGCTCTTTCACTTTCTACCTGCCCTGAGACCACCTGGAATGTGTTGATCGTTAGAACCACAGCTCCCAGAGCAGAGCAACAGCTTGTTTACAGAACTTTGAAAAGAAATTCTGAAATATCATGACCTGGGTAAGAAATAATGAGACAACCGAAGAAGGAGCAAGGGAAGACACTGATAGAAATAAGTTCCAACTTTTACTTATTAGGCTACTAAAAGAGACTCAGGAAAAATAAAGGAAATCATGCCTAGACTGGGAAGTGATCTTAGGAGATACCTGTGAGGGAATAGAAAAAGGAGATAGGGAGGGCAGGTGCTTACAGGCCAGCTACCGCTGTGGGCAAGGGAGTCTGACCTCACTGGGGCTTTCTGGGTACAGCCTAGAGCACACCTCAGAATTACTTATCTAAGGGACTAGGTAGCTTGGCTGTCTATCTACCAACTCAGTATCGATTAGTGGTCAATATCGACTAATGAGGGCGCCAGCTTACAGTTAGCTTTGTGCACATGCTCATGGTACCTAAGGCCAGAGAGCCCCAGGTATCCATGGGAAATAGCCATTCTTGTGTCAGGTGACTGTTGAAGGCATGTAGGTGTGGCAATAAGGGAATCCACTGTAGAAGTTAACAATTTTTGAGTGCTTTTCTTTCGTTCATTCATTGGACTCTATTTGCAATACCATGTGTTAGCTCTATGGATTAAGTTGGAGTAGTAGTTCTCAACTAGGGGTGATTTGGTGTTCACTTGCCAATCATTATTTTTGTTGTCACACTGGGCAGGAAGTGTGCTACTGGCCTCCTTGGGTAGGCCAGAGATGGTGCTAAACATGCTGTGATGCCCAGGGTAGTTCCCCTACACCTGAAACCATCCAGTGTAGCTGGATGTGGAGGTGTGTACCAGTAATTCCAGCATTCAGGAGGACTGCCGTGGGTTTAAGGCCAGTCTGGGCTACAAAGGGAGTTCAGAACCAGCCTGAACTGCATAGTGAGATCTTGTCCCGAAACACCAAAAAGAAGAAAACAAAACAAAACAAAAATGGAAAACAAAAATTCAAGTGCAAAACATGCATAGCACTGAATTTGAAAACCTCCAGGTTAGATTAATGCTAGTCATGCATTAGAACTTCAAGGCTCAGAGAAGTCGAATCATTTCTTTGAGTTTGTACACTCAGTGGATGGCACAGCCTGGATTTGAATTGAGGTTTATCTGCTTCCAAAGCCCCATGCCTTTTGATTTACGTTGGTCTTCCTGCCAGAGACACAGAAAAAACCTAAATCCCAGAGGCTCCCTGAAAACCCTGCATCAGTACTGCCTGTGTCTTTTGGCCCACAACTTCAAAGGTGCCTGGAGCTGGCTGGAGCTGGAAGGACGTGGGCCCTGAACACCTTTCCCATCTCTCCCTGGCCGCTCTCCCTCTCCTGGGCAAGTTGGGGCAGGTTCCACGGGCACACATCCTGGAACTGCAGACCAGGGCTGGCGAGGTGCCCTGGGCTGGAGCCCTGACTCCTTCCGAGCACAGGGATGCTTTCCTGCTGCCAAAGCCGGCTATTGGTTCTTTCTGTAACTGCAGCTCTTCCCATCCCCCTAGGCTTGGGATGTTCCTCTGGCAGGCATATGTAGGGAAGGGTTACAGGTGGTACAGACATGGTTTGGATGAAATCCCAGCTGGGCCACCTCCCAGGAGCCTTCTCACCAGACAACTCTAGCTGCTTGCAGAATCCTGGGAATCCTAGCGGCTCCAGGAAACCAGCTTCAAGGGCAACAAGAGCTTCTGAGAAGCTGGAATGATCTTGGAAACTGAAACTGCTTTATCCTTCTGCCTCATTAGGTTAGACATATTTTTATAATACCACAGAATTCTCTCTCTCTCTCCCCCATTTCCCTGCCCCTGCCCGCTCTTGGCAATGGAAACAGAAAGGGGCTTCTGCTGCAAAGGACCGGCTGAGATATGGTGACCTAATCCAGACACCCATGAGCCTTTGAACTGAAGTCGTTTCTTTTATGGAGGTGAAGTACACACAGCGTTTCTCTGGGCACAGGGCACAGGCTTTTGGGGAGAGCGTTGAGCTCTGTAGTGTCAAGTCTTCTGGTTTCCAGACCCATATTTGCCCCGGGGGAGCTGACATCCATCACATATGCAGTTCCTGCTCTGTTTAATCAAACTTTCATTTGATGTTGGTTGGAATTTCACATGTGGCCCAAATATAGAAAAATTAAGTGATTCCAGCAGCTTAAATATAAAAGGAAGCATTAACCTTTGGTATCCAACGAATTAAAACACAGTGCATCTCAATAATCTTTTTGGGGGGGAGCACTGAGTAGACGCTTGTTCACTCATTACCTCATTTTTTGGTTTCCCTCACCAAGCCATTACTGAGTACTTATTCAGTTTAAAGTTCTTAATAGATGCCACAGAGGATGAAGGTAAGTATGGTAAAGTTCTTGCCCTTGAGGAGCTTAAACTCTAATGGAAAGGAGAAAAATAGCTGGCTCACATTGCAGGGCATAAATATCATAAGACAAATATGAACAAGTGTGGGGAGTCTTTTCTGTTCTAGGTTATGAAATAGTGCTGGCGTGAGGAGGAGGTAGCAAATGTGCGCCATATTTTTAAGAAAAGGGAAAAATAGTTTTTTAGTCTGAGGAGTAGATGAATTTGGGGGAAAATAGATCCATCAAGTAGCCTTGGTTCTCAAGTAATTTTTGCGTCCTTCTGAACTTCTTATCCCAGTCTTCTCTTGTTTTAGTTAAAGGGACTAATTTAGCAACAGGCCTCAAAAATAGCTTGTAAATCACGGCTGTTCTGGAAACTGTTATGTTTCTGCAGTGAGCAGAGCTTGATGGTAAGCATGCTTAGTAACAGTTACAGAAATTTGACAAGAATTTTATGTGTCTACCAATAATTATAAAAACTTGAGGCTTAGATTTTTTACATAGTTACATAATTTTATTTTTGGTACTATTAGTCTGTGGTATCCTGGAAATTAAATAGGCTGGGTAATTGTCTGTAATCCCTGTTCTCAGGAGACTGAGGCAGGAGGATTGCCACAAGGTTGAGCCCAACTTGGGCTACACAATGAACTCAAGGCCATCATGAGGTATATAACCCTGCCTCAAAAAAAAAAAAAAAAAAAAAAAAAAAAAAAAAAAAAAAAAAAAAAAAAAAAAAAAAAAAAAAAAAAAAAAAAAAAAAAAAAAAAAAAAAAAAAAAAAAAAAAAAAAAAAAAAAAAAAAAAGGAAGCTAAATAATAAGAAGCACCTTCCCTGCCATGTATGTCCTAAGAAGCACCAGGTAAGGGTTGCTTACCTCCCTCTTCCCTCAGGAAGCAGAGCCACATTTTTTCATGTTTATATTTCATTCTCAACCTTAGGAGTAGCCACTTTCCAATTATTAGCTGAATTTTAAATGAAAGCATAAGAAGAACTTGGACCAACCATTGGTAGCTTATTTTCAACTTTTAGAAAGCCCACGTGTATACATATTTTTAGCTTGAATTAGCTCTGGGATTTGCACGTGCCTTTAAGATGAAAGCAACACCTGACTTTGTCGTTCTTGGGATTCTTTTACCTGCAGGTTGCAGGTCAGAGTTTTAGCGTGCTGTGACTGTGAGAACAGGCCCTCACTTAGCTCCTCCATACCCTCTAGGAGTCTGGGAGCTGAATTCCTACCCCAACGTCCCTCTTCCTTGTCCCTCAGCCCCCAAACTGAGTGTGCTGGGCCTTCACCTGTTTTACGGTTTTCTGGAAATGCAGAAGCCAGCCTGGGGCACACGGCCTTTCTCAGAACATCCCTTGTTCTAGGGACTGTTGATTCTCTCATGCTGTGGTGCTTCTGCCGCCAAGTGCTTTGTAGGCGCCCCTTATGCGTTTGGTGTTGCCCTAGGCACTGGGGATACAAAGATTAAGAAACAAGCTTTCTGTGTCAGGAGTTTATAATCTAGTAGAATACTTCAGCATGTGCATAGAGAATGTCATAGGGGATCACAGGCACTAGGACAGTGGGAAACAGCGGGCACCAGGCTGGCAGTGACCTTTCTGTGTTGGAGGCCAGGAAAAGCTGCTCAGGGGGGATTTTTCTGAAGTTCAGGGGCAACGTGAATGGTTATCAAGTACAGAACGCTTCTGAGAGAATACTCACGGAAGAGGCAAACATAGTTGGGAGCATGCTGCCGGCTGCATCGCCAAGCCCCCAACCATCATCAGGACTACCCTGCCACCCCAGAACCAGTATCCACTCTAACGGTTCTATCCCCATCGTGGCCACCTGGCCACTGCTGCTGCTGACCACCACCCCTGTGAGCTGTGCCGCTGTTTGCCACCGTGCGCTGGCCTTCAGTGTTTATGTAGTATATTTAGTGTTTATGTAGTATATTTGGGCACAGGAGGCCTTCATCTGCATTACCTCATATAGTCTTTATAGCTTTTCAACAATCTGTCCTGCGGTTCCAAATCTGTAAGGAAGGACCTGAGGGTGTGAAGACAAGACTAGCTTGGCTGACTTCAGCTGACGATGGGCACAGGATTCTTGTTAGGGTGGGAGGACTCAACAACTGCGCTCTCTTGAGGGGCTCTCGCAAGTCTTAAATGCTAGGTTAGAGGCTTAGCCTTGTTTTTTTGGAACTGGGGATTGAACTCAGGACCTTGCATTTGCCAGGCAGGCACTTGTGCCCCTGAGCTATCTCCCCAGCCTTTTCATTTTCATTGATATTGACTGCCTAGCAACTCTTTGGGTTCATGGCAGTCACTTTAAAATTTACTTTTTAGATTATCTATTGAAACACTAAGTGATATTATTCAATTAACAAATCCCTCGGGAAACCCCAAAATGAGTAATTTTTGAGACAGTGAACCATATAATTGTCCTAATCTGTTTTTCCTAGTTTTCAAGACATTCCAAAACTGTGAGATAGTCACTTCTCTGCTGCCATGTGATCCAAAGGAACCACAGGTATGGGATTTTAGGAAGGTTTTTTGAAAGTTTTAAGACATTGTATTTTGCCAGATACCCCTGATTCACCAGGGCAAATATTATTCACCAATGGAAATAAGAATTGCATTCTTTACTGTTTTATAAATATAGTAAACATTTAGTATGCATTGTATGAGTTGATCTTTTCACTCAATAGGTCAGATTTTGAGATGAAAACTATCTCGGTCAGAGAGGTGCGGTTCCTTGCTAGTAGTAGTAGAGCAGGGGTTTTGTTTTATCACCTTGTAGAACAAAAAGTAGAAAAGTGGCAGCATAGGGAAATGTGAGGTTTCCAAGCGGCCCTAGCTTTTGGGTGCGCCGACTGCTTTGGGGCCTACTTTTCGAAAGTCTGTAGAGACAGGCAGAGAAAGCACCCAGAACATTCTCTGTGCCTGAGTACCTCCAGGCTTCTTAGGGTGGTGCTGGCTCTGGTCCCTGTGGTTTTCTCAAGCACTTTCTGGCTCCCAGGCCACAGGCGGACACTGCTGCCAGCAGAGTGGCCCGTCTGCACGCCTTCCTCGGAGGGGCGGAGTTGTCAGCTCACACTACCTTAACAATTACTGTTTCGAAAAAGAAAAGAAAAGAAAAAAAAAAAAAAATCCAAAAGTTTAATCATGGAGAATGCTTAGTCACTGAATACGATTTCTGATGGATTTAGAAACAAAAGAAATAACTGCGCCTCCCCTGCCTTGTAAGGTGGAATGGGGGCCAAATGGAATAATGTGTTAATGTTTGAACATGACGTGTTTTTCTTCGAGTAAGTGTAGGACAGCTTACTGGACCTTGATTTTTGGGCTTCGTGAGCATGTTATTGCAGTCGTGCTGAAAGGAGATCCGCAAATAAAGCGGCCAGAGGTGCTGCAGGAAAGGAGCATGTGGCAGGATACTGTTGAAAACCAATGAAGGTTTTCTACTTCTGTGACCTTGACCTGCCTTTTTGATATTTCTATGCCTTAATTTTTTTAATTGGAACATGAAAATATTAATTGAAGCTCTTCCTAGCATTCCCAAGGCCTTTAAATAAGCTAATGCACACAGAGCACTTACTACAGGAACTGCTGTAGATTCAGGGTGGCAGGACCTTAGCTATTTTATTATTACTGTCTTCTTAATCGTTGCCTTGATTTACCTGCTAATTTCACCCAATAAGAGGAGGTGGGTAACTTTCTTCAAGCTGTGAACTGTTCTTTAGAGCAGCTGTTCATGTAGAAGGGTGCGTGGTTGCTGACCAGGGACTTTCTTTTCTCCACCGAAATGCTGTTATTTACTCTGTGCAAACCCTAAACGTGCTGGCAGGAAACGGGCCTTGCCCACCGCGTGTAAGGAGTCTGGCTCCCAGCTGCAGCAGCTCCTGAGGCGGAGCAGCCAGCGAGCGAGTGCGGTTTCACCTTTCCTAGGGAGGAAGGATTCTGCTGACTTTGTAGAGAGGGAAGTCTGCACATTGGCCAAGGGGTGCTGTCACCTAAGTTCTCAGGTCCGGAGAAGGGTGAGGGAGAAGAAGCCTGAAAAGGAAAAGGGGCAGTGGGCTTCCTCTGCTCCCTTTTCCTAGATTGCTTTTTAGTTAGCAGGGTTGAACATGGCCCCATGGACCCACTGTCTATGTTAGGGTCTAAATGAAGGTCCGTTGTTTGCACTAGCGCTTGTCCTAGTTATTTGATACTTTCCGAGGTAGGTCAAAGTGACTAGACATTCTGGTTTTGCAGGGAATGTCCCTGGTGACGTGGCTCCAAGTGTTTCTTTTTAGCCACTGTGTGATGTAATGTGGCCCTGTATGTCTCTCCAGCCCCACGCTCCATGGAGACATGGAGAGATTGCTCTTGCAAAATGTTAATTGGGAGGATTAAATATCATCCTTTAAAAAAAACTGCTTTCTTTATTTAAATGGAAGATGAAATGAAAATCATGAAGGTACAGGGTGGCCAGCAATTGCAATCAGAAAAAGCTGGAGATATAGCTAAACCAAATGACAGCCGTGTCTATAGAAAAAGGAGACAAAGATTTGGTTAAACTAGTATGGAAAAGCAGAAAAGAGGTTTATTTGAGCAAGTTGGAAACTAAGAATCTGGGGAAATAAACCAGCCCAGGAAAGGGAATATAAGCCAGTATTAAAAAAGAAAATTAAACAGATGAAAGCAGTTACACCAGGGCAAGGAAAGTGGCTTATGAAACATAAAGTTCCAGCCTTGACCCTCGCCACATAGTTTTGAACAAATACCCTGAATAGATCTCTGTCAATTATTTATTTTCCATCTGGCTTGCTGGGTTTTGTATGTGTTCCTAGCCAACGGGATCATAGCATTCCGGGGTTAGCAGGGGCATTGAGAGTAATCTATTTAGTCTGACTTTCTGATAATGCTATTTTGAGGTCCTTGGTGCAGGCCAGGGGATGGCTGTGTCTCATGCACATTCCTTAGGTTGAGAGCTGTGAGTTTACAATGGAAATTTGCTGTTTGTCTGCAAACGTTAAATTGTTCTTGATTCGGTTGCTGGCTGGAGTCCTGACTGCAGAGTGAGATAAGCTATAGTGCAGAAAGGTGCTTGGATGCTAAGATTGAGCTGCCCATCTGCCTTGGAGATACGGCATCTTAAGTGCTTTCATTGTGGGCAAAGTGATCACCAGTAGCTTGGGGTGTTGCAAGGAGTGTGTGTGTGTGTGTGTGTGTGTGTGTTGGTGTGGGGGAGGGGCACACATCTTCCACATACATAGTCACTGGGTCTTACAAGATGTGGAATTCACCTGTAACCAGATTGTAACTTCTGATACGCTCTGTGGTGCATTCTTTGAATCTCAGGCCATGAGGCAAAAGAATCACAGCTTAGTGACAGTAGGAACAATATTCTTTTGTGTGTGTGTGTGTGTGTGTGTGTCTGGGACTAGAGTTCAAACTCTCGACCTTGTACTTGCCAGGCAGGTGCTTGTGCCATGGGGCTCTCTCCCCAGCCCCCTAGGAACAATATTCTTGTATGGTGGTTGTGTTTACTGCCACTTTTCTTTTCTGTAATTATTCATCATTTTATACTTTTTTTTTTTTTTTGTCTTTTGGAGACAGGGTCTCGCTATGCAGTTGAGGCTGGCCTTGAGCTCACTTTTGTAGCTCAGGCTGGTCTCGAACTCACACCAATCCTCCTGCCTCAGCTTCCTGAGTGCTGGGATTACAGGTGTGAGCCACCACGCCTGGCTATTATTCATTATTTTAAAGCATTTAACCTTGCAACATGATTTTACCTACACACTGTGCACGTAGTTCACAGATGAAGAGACTGAGGCATGGAAAGACTGGGTTACTTGACTCAGGCTATTCAAGGGAGATGGGAGCCTATTTTTAAATTATACTGCCAGCCTCCATTCATAATAGGTAAACTTGAATTACAGGAAGGTGAAATGTTTTTCTCAGTAGCAGAGCTGAGCCTCAGCCCCAGGTCAATTCTTGGTCAGCTTCTCTCTCTCTATGCCACGTTCTTCATTCCTCCTGGCTGGGAATGATAATAGCTACTGACTTCTCCTCCTTTAATCTATGAGCCATGTACATGTAAAAGGTCTGGAATCTGCTTGAAGTTTTTTCTTTCAGTGGATAGACATCCCTCTCCAGAAATAGGCTTTTGAGTGCACCAACCTACCTTTATCCAACGGCAGTGATAGGGAAAATATTGCCTCGATGACTGCTCTTGTTCATGCTCTACTCGTAAGGAAAGTGCTTGGCTTGGACATGAGTAAGTCACTGCCTGATGACTGGAGTACAATGCTCTTCAAAATTAACTTTTCTTTTTTTGGTGGCACCAGGGATCAAGCTCAGGACCTTGCACTTGCCAGGCAAGCACTCATTCCACTGAGCTATCTCCCCAGCCAAGATTAACTTTTGATAACATAAAGAAAGCCAGAGACAGTAAAGTTAGAATGTATGAAATATACCTAGCCCTCAGGCCAGAACCCTGAGGAATTTTCCAGCCATCTTCCATTCATGGTTAAGAATTTGATAATTTATTACTAAAGCTAGAACTATTCAAGAGCCCAGACTTCTTCCCGAGATTCTCCCGCTCCTTTTATAAGTCTAGCTTGGTAGCCTTTGTACTTACATGTGCCTAAGAACCATTACATATGTTTGTACATGCATATATTAATATATGCTGAAACATAAGGATGAAATACAATTTTTCTTGAAGGGCATTTTTGACTATATGATGATTTCCCCTTCAAGTGCAAGCTTTTAAACTGAACCATTAGAAACGATGTACACTCTCTTTACATCTATCATCAAATTGATTGGCTGATTGATTGAATTAATTGATATGGTCAAGTAAAGTAACATAACAAAAATGCAAACTTACTACTGAGAATTACTCAATAGGTTGTTTTTGGTGTTGCAGACATTATCAGAAAGAATTCTGCCCAGAGGGATTTTTTTTAGCACCTGTCAGAGCTTTTGAAAGCCTTAGATTTAGATTTTTAAAATTGTATGACTTTTTATCTAATCAACCGACCATCTCCACACATTCTGGGATCATCAAACAAGTAATTTCTTTGATTCAGCACTTGTTTCTCTGGTGCTGTCCCTGCACTTAAAAGTCTGCATAAATATTCTTCATGCTGTGTGTTATTGATTTGTGTGTGACTACTTTCTGAAGGATCTTTCCTGGTGGGACCCTGGCCTATTAGTGGTGTTACCTCAACTGTTAGGAGGGACCAAATGTATACAGTTGCTCAGTGATTATTTGTGAATTGAACCCAGCCAATGTATTCTACTTTCTGAGCAATGAGAATGATATGGTAAGAACCTAAGCTTTTGACATACAACTAGCTTGCTGAACTTTCTTTCTTTCTTTTTCTTTCTTTCTTTCTTCCTTTCTTTCTTCCTTCCTTCCTTCCTTCCTTCCTTCCTTCCTTCCTTCCTCCCTCCCTCCCTCCCTCCCTCCCTCCCTCTCTCTTTCTCTCTCTCTCTGTTTCTTTCTTTCTTTCTTTCTTTTTTGTCTTTTTTGACAGGGTCTCACTATGAAGTGCAGGCTGGCCTTGAGCTCATTTTTGTAGCCCAGGCTGGCCTCCAACGCACACTGATCATTCTGCCTCAGCCTTCCAAGTGAACTTTCTGCCAAAGAAGAGAGGAACTGAAGATTTTGCTAGTTTATTATTATTCAAGTATCTCTCTGTAAAGCATTAAAGAGAATCTATTACTGAGAAGAGGTTATGCCAGGGGTATTCAGGTGGTGTTTGAGCGTAGTTTGGGGCAGGGCTTGGCCTCTGCCCTCTAGTTTTCCTTGGAAAAACTCATACATACCTTTTCCCCAAGCATGGCATTACCTTTCTTCCCCAAAGTTAAGAGGGCAATTTGGGATGGGGTGATTCTTAGTTATTTTCAACTTTCCCTGGGGTCTGAATAGTTAGTGGTGCCTATTAGGCCCAAATAGTTTGGTAGACATCTTTACCTGTTGACTCTGGTGGATGACATAAAGTTAGTTCCCCTCTTAATCTGGGGACACCTTTCTGCTTGGGAGTCTGTATGAAAAACCAACCAACCAACCAACCAACCAACCAGAAAACCAGGAGTCAGAAACGAAAGAGATCTTGGCAATTAGAGAGGCAGGTGATTTTGTTTTGTCTTCTTAGTATAACCATTTGTTTTTTTTTTTTTTTTAGACTATCTGTCTGTCTATCTATCTATCTATCTATCTATCTATCTATCTGTCTATTTGGTACAGGGTCTTGCTACACAGCTTGTATCCTCCTGTCTCAGCCTCTCCAGTGCCGCCATGCCATGCGATACATACTGTGGATACAACCTGTGTTCTTGTGCTTGCTAAGCAGGCACTTAGACCACTGAGCTATCTCTCCAGCCCTGTACAACCTTTTAAAAGTTGTGAAATATACACAAGAAAAAGTATATAACACAGATATACAATAGCACAAGTAGTTATAAGGCAAATAACTGCAATTTACAACCAGGTTTAGAAATAAAACACAGCTACCTTTGTGGAGCTTCCTTGGTTTCCTTTAAGGTTATAGCTTTCTCCCACTCCCATGGAGGAAATTGCCACCTTCAATTTCAGGTAGTCATTTCTGGTTTTCTATACAACTTGACTATCAAATGTGAATCACTAACATTATCATCGTATAAATAGGGTCATAGTTCATGTAGTATTTTTTCAATATATTTGTAAGAATTATTCATACTATTGATAGCTGTCATTTGTTTTTGTTTTTCTTTTTTCAGTTCTTGCTTGTTTTTTTTTTTTTTTTTTTTTTAGGTAAAGTCTCACTAAGTGTCCAGGCTTGAATTCATGATCTTTCTGTCTCAACCTGCTACCATGTCTAGGGGAGATAGGTGCCTTTTTCCCTACATCCCTGCCAACAATTTGTTAGTGTTGATTTCTTGACAATGGCTTCTTTCTGGGGTGAGAAGGCACCTCAGTGTTGCTTTAGTGATATATCATGGATGACCCATGATTATAACACTTTTTATGTATTTATTTGTTACTTATAAGTCATCTGAGAAGAGTTTACTCGCTTCAGATGCCCATTTTTGGATTAGGTCTTTAAATTTTGGGGGTGGCCTATATAAGGTGTGGTTTCCTTTATTTTTCTGGAAGGGAGTTTTATTTATTTATTTATTTATTTATTTGTATTTTAGGGAAGAGTCTACAGGGTGTTCAGGGTTTCACTACTGGGTCGGACTCATAGTGATCCACCTGTTTACAGCCTCCCAAGAGCTGGAATTACAGGCATGTGCCACCACACCCAGTCTCAATTGCCATCTCAGTATGTCCTGGCCCTTCACCTGCTTGCAAGTGCTTTAATCCTCTCAGCTACTTGGCCAGCTCAAGTTTGTCATTTGTGTACAGGATTGCTATTGATTTTTTGAATTCTGAGTTTGTATCCAGATACATTGTTGAATTTGTTTATGAAATCTAGAAGTTTTTTTGGGGAATTTCTTTGGTCTTCAACATAGCATATAATGCAAATTATGATAATTTAATTTCTTCCTTTCCTATCTATAGTCCTTTTATTTCTTTTGTCTAATTGCTCTGGTTAATGTTTCCATAAATATATTGAATAGGAGTAGTGATAGCGAATATCCTTGTCTTGTTACTGATTTTAGAGTGAAAGATTTCAGTTTTGGACCATTCAGTATGATTTTGGCTGTTGGTTTGTCATAGATGGGTTTTTATCAGATTGATTGAAGACCCTTTTCATGTGGGCTTTTAAAAAATCATGAATGGTTATTGAACTTTTTCAATTTTTTTCCCTACATTTATTGAGATAATCATATGGATTGGTCTTTGGCTGTGTTAGCATGGTGAATTATATTTATTGATTTACAGATGTTAAATCATTCTTGCACTGCTGGGATGAGTCTTACTCGATCATAGTATATAATCTTTTTGATGATTTACTGCATCTTCTGCCAGTATTTTATTGAGAAATTATGCAGCTAGGGTTATTTAGGGACACTGGCCTATGCTTCTCTTTTGGCTGGGTCCTTCTCTGGTTTGAGTATCAGGGTAATTCTTGTTTCTTAGAATGATTCTGGGAATATTGTCTCCTTTTCAATTTCATAAGTGAATTTTATGAGTGGTGACATTAGACCTCTAAATGTCTTCTAACATTTGTCAGTGAACCCATCAGGACCTGAGATTTTCTCTTTTTGGGAAGTTTCTAGTTACATCTTTAACATCACTGACTGATAGTAGATTATTTCGAATTTTTATATGTTCTTGATTCAGCTCTGGTAATTCATATGTATTTAGGAATCTGTCCGTTTCTTCTGTCTTTCAACTTATTAGAATACTGATTTTCAAAGTAAACATTGATGCTAGGCGTGGTGGCACACACCTGTAGTCCCAGCACTTGGGAGGCTGAGGCAGGAGGATCGATGTGAGTTTGAGACCAGCCTGGGCTACAAAAGTGAGCTGAAGGCCAGCCTGAACTGCGTAGTGAGACCCTGTCTCAAAAAGACAAAAAAAAAAAAAAAAAAAGCATTGATGATCTGGATTTCTGTAGGGTCTGTTGTGATTTCATCCTTTTAATTCCTAATTGCATGGATTTGAGTCTTTCATTTTTGTGGATAAGGTTGGTTAAGAGTTTGTCTATTTTATTGATTCTTTGAAGTAGCCAACTATTTGATTCACTAATGCTGTATGTTGCCTTCTTAGTCTCAGTTGCATTAATTTCTGCTCTGATCTTTATAATTTCCTCCTTCATATATGCTTTGGGTTTATGTTGCTCATCTTTTTCTTATAGCGTGAGGTTCAGCATTAAGTTTTTTATTTGAGCTTGCTCTGTTTTTCTGGTGTGGAAGTTCACCATTATAAATTTCCAACATAGGACTTCTTTGTTTATATCCCCTAAGTTCCACTATGTTGTACTGATGTCATTTAACTGTAGGAAGTGTTGAATTTCTCATTTAATTAAATCTGTGAAGCATTTGTCATTCAGGTGGTTGTAATTTAATATTTACGTGTTTATGAAGTTCTTGTGGTTTCTTTTGCCATTTATTAACATTTTTGTTGCATTATGGTCTGATAATATGACTGAGATCATTTCATCCCCCTTGCCTTTCTTAAGCATGTTTCATGAGCTAGAATGTGGTCTATTTTAGAGAAAATCCCTCGTGAAGCTGAGAGGACTGTGTATTATGATGCTGTGGGGTGAACAAGCTACAAATATTTACTAAGTCTATTTATTTGCCCCAATATTTGATTCAATTATTGCATCTCTTTTGTCTAATTGACATGTTTGTTTTTTCCATGAAGTATATTGTTGAATCTTGTTTCTTGATCCATTTTGCCAATGTATTTCTTTTTATTGGTGAATTGAGATCTTTTATATTGGCGAGTATAACTGATGTGTATTTACTCACCTTTGTCATATTATTTTTCTGCTGTTGCATCTTTTTCTTTCCCCTTTAATGTTTGCCTTGCCTGGTGGATTCATTCTGATCGGGTTCATGGAATTTAGTCATTTTCTTTTACAGAATGTCCTTCTGATCATTTAAATTTTTTATTATCTATTTTTATCATCAAATCTGCTACCCAGATTAACAGATATAATTATGCAAGATGAGACATATGATTGAATATTACTGCATGCTTTCAAGAAATCTTGTCTTTTATTCTTTGTTTATAATCTTTTTTCTTTTATTTTTATTACTTTTAATAAGAAATAACATTGAGACAGTTTCAAAACATGTTAGTAAGCCAGGCGTGGTGGCGCACGCCTGTAATTCCAGCACTCGGGAGGCTGAGGCAGGAGGATTGGTGCGAGTTCAAGACCAGCCTGAACTGCATAGCGAGACCCTGTCTCAAAAAGACAAAAAAAAAAAAAAAAAAAAAAAAAAAAAAAAAAAAAAAAAAAAAAAAAAAAAAAAAAAAAAAAAAAAAAAAAAAAAAAAAACATGTTAGTAGGACAGCCACAATAATTGATACAATGCATATTGTTGTCTTCATAGTAGTTGTTCAGAGTAAAAGATGCAGACATGATAACTTTTCTAAACGCTATTGGTACGAATATTTCTTCTCATTGAACTAAGAGAAAGTAGTTACATACATAGAGCAATATTCCAAAATAGTAGTGGGGTATCAGCAGAACTGGAAGTGTTGAAAGCTGTTGGCTTCAGCCTTTTACAGAATTCATTCAAGTGTTCATTATTTTGTAAGTATCTGATTTCTCCATCAATCCTTTTTTGTTTGTCTGTTTTGTTTTGTTTTATAGGACTGGGGTTCAAACTCATGACCTTGCACTTTCCAGGCTTGTGCCACAGAGCTATCTCCCCAGCCTCTTCTCTATCAATCTTGAAAGATAGTTTTGGGTACATCAGTCTTGACTGGAGGCTGTTTTCTTGAAATACTTCACTCCAAGCTCTCGTTGATTGAAGTGTTTGTGTTAAGAAATCTGCTGTGATTCTGATAGGCTTTCTTTTCTTAGTGGTTTGTTTGTTTTCTTGAATGGTTTGTAATATTCTCTTCTTGCACTGAATTTCTGAAATCTTGACTATTTTATGTCTTGGTGTAGATTATTTTTAGATCATGGCTAATTGGAGTTCTACATGCCTCATTTACTGTATGTACAATTTTTTTATACTTGAGAAGTTTTCTGCTGTTAACTCTGTGCTCGTTTTTAAATATCATTTGCGCTCTCTCCTGATGTTTACATTGATTCTGATCAATCTTACATTATTTTTCTTTACATTATCTAGCAACTGCTGGACTGAGTTTTTCATGGTCCCTTGCTATTTTCAAAGTCTTTCTCTTCATAGTTGCTAACCAGGAGCCAGTCTTGTAGATCCGATATTCTGTCCTCATATTGGTTAATTCTGTTACAATTCTTTCCAAGAAATTTTAAATCTCCTGCATATTTGTTTGAATCTTTTTCATGGATTCCATTTCTTTTCTATGTTGAGTATTCATAGTTTCCATAATTTTCTAAGCTCCTCTATTTTTAAAAAATCTGTATCTACTCTAGATTCACTAACCATGTCTTTTATTACAGTCAACATTTCATTAGTTATCTGAGAAATTATTTAAATTTTTTTCTGGAGCCTCATTCCTTTACTTCGTTACTTCTGCCATTGTCATTTCCTGGAGTTCAGGTGGGTGGCTTTTGATTTGTTGTCCTACTGCCTTCTCCATTTGCCTTCGGCAAGGTATAGGTCTGGGGTTTCATCTTATTTCCATGTCTTCTCACTTTCTATTCTTTTAAAATGTGTTTTCTGCATTGATGCTCATACATTGCTTAGGGTGGGTGCTTTTAATACTAGTGTGAATACTCCCTAAGAAATTACATTTCGGAGCTGTCTTCTACCTGTAGTCGGGTTTGGGCTTTTGCATCCTATTCCTTCAATTATTATGGATGAGGAGTTTCTTCCTACTTGGCATAGGCCCTGGTTCTTTCCTACTGGATTACAGTATTGTTTAGGACCCTCACATAATCTTGGTCTTGGCATAGAGAGAAGAATAACTGATCAGAACAACTATGGAATAGCAGTAGAAACAGCCTCAAAAATGGCAAAACCATAGAAACTATTAATTTGCTACTTTCAACCATATGAACAAGATTTATAGTATACAACAAAAATCTAAAACATACTCCCTCTTTTGAGTGATTTTACCCCCTGAGAAGATTTAAAAGAAACAGGAGGAAAAATAGGGAAATATCAGAAGAGTAAGACAGTGGAAGCAAATTTGAGGAACAAAGAAAGATTACCTAGGTTTTTGGAGACTGGATAAGAAGACGAGAGGGCAACAAAGGAGGAAGATCCAAAAACAAGAAGTAAATTTGGGGAAAAAAGACCCTCTGAGATCAGTGTTCATGCTCATGATAGAACAAGAATATAGGAGGGAAAGAGGGAGGGGGAGAGAGAGGGAGGGAGA
>PVJA010006907.1:0-70902 GCA_004027025.1 Myocastor coypus | reverse complement strand
TGCTGAGACATAATACCTGACACCTAGAAATTAAAGGAGAACAGGTTTACTTGGACTCTCAGCTTCTAGAGGGCTCAGTTCATCATCAGCTGTCTCCAAGAGAGGGGTTGAGAAGGGTTCCCTGAAGAGAAATGATGATTTTAGGCAGATCACCTCCCAAACCAACAGCAGATCAAGCATAATGAATTTATAAACTAATTACCTTCCAAAGGTATCAACTATGCTCTCAAGAGGGCTTAGGGTAGCATCCAGATATAATTCATAACGCAAAAAGTCACTTTATTGAAGTTATTTTATGCTCAACATCTGAGCCACCAATCTTTACAAAACCTTGTTTTGTTGAAGCAATATGTAGCCATTGTTTGAAAGCATAATTCTGTGTAATTATTTGCCTGGAGGGATAATGAGATTGAATTATGTTTTCTGCACTACTTTCTAATTTCTCACAAATGATCATTGCAAACATTCCAGTAGGATCACAGTTTAATATTTCATCTGGTAGACACTGGTCTCCTAGGTGTCCTGTTTACCTCCTATATGCCTGAACCTACTAGAAAATAATTTTAGAGGTCAGACACATGCCTATATGCTTCATCTTCTATACCTGATGGTGAAAACATTGCAACGCTTTTCTTCTGGAAATTTACAATAACCAGGAAATGAAAGAAGAAACTAAAGAGAATATTCTGTAAAACTTAGAAAACTATTTGTTATAATCTGAAAAAAAAAATCAAGGTAAGTTTTTTTTTTTTAATGTATATTGCCATCAATATATAGAGAGCAATGAATAAAGCTCAAGTAAATTTTAATAACTAAGGAATTGTATTTTAAATTGTAGTTAAATTATTATTATTATTATTGTTATTATTATTATTATTATTTTGTCTTTTTGAGACAGGGTCTCACTATGTAGTTCAGGCTGGCCTTGAGCTCACTTTTGTAGCCCAGGCTGGTCTCAAACTCGCACCGGTCCTCCTGCCTCAGCCTCCCGAGTGCTGGGATTACAGGTGTGCGCCACCACGCCCGGCTAAATTAAAATAGAACCATATTTAATATTGCTAGTCATGTTAGGGCAAAAATAACCACTGGTAAAGTAAAAATGCATGATGCCTCATCTCCATACCAGCAAAATTCAGGATACTACAAATATTATACTTTTTTAAATTAATTGATTTTTTATTTTGAGTATTACCATAACAACATCTATGAACAGAGGGAATACAGATGACGGTTGCTCTGCTATGTCACTTTACCAATTTGAAAGTGTCAGAGAGAGAGACAGAGAGAGAGAGAGAGAGAGAGAGAGAGAGAATGAGAGAGAGAGAGAGAATTTGGCTACTAAATTTCAAAGTGGTTAAGAAAATGAGTCAAATTCAAACAGTAATTAAGCATTCATAATGCTTTATTATATTTTATTTTAGCTTATATTTAATGAATACACAAATCCAGGTGAGTATATGTTAATAGTATTAAGTAATATCCAACATTGTTTACAGTCAATAATATTTAAATGAAGTAAATACATTCATTGGCTCAAACATTTATCAGGTTTTTTTTTTTTTTTTTTTTTTTTTAGTGAAGGCTTTCAAAGTTCTCTCTTTTACCGTTTGGAAATGTACAGCATGACAGCATGCCAGGCGTGATGACTCATACCTGTAATCCGGGCACTCCAGAGGCTGAGGCAGGAGTATTATCATATGGCTGAGGCCATACATATCGTCATGGAGCCTGGGCTACACAGTGTGGTCAAACCTCACTTTGAGCAGGTGTACCCTTACAAGTTGAGACCAACCTCAACTGCATAAGACCCTGTCGCAGAAAGAAAAGAGAGAGAGAGTGAGAGGGCAAGAGAGGAGGGGGAGAGAGGGAAAGAGAAAGAGGGAGGGAGAGACGGAGAGAGGGAGAGAGAGATCCACAACATATAAATGTTGATAGTTATTGTACTGTTCAGCAGTAGCCCACAGCTCTTTGCTCCCGTGTAGCTGTATCTAAATTCACCTAAATGATGAAGCTTTCCTCATTGGTCTAACACTCACTGACCCCAGACTCTGACAATCGCCATTCATACTCTCAACTTTCAGGTGACCAAGCTTTTACATTTACTCACTTACTTTGCCAATGTAATAAAAATCCAGAAGAGCAGGTGCAGTTTCCTTCACTGTTCCATTTTTCCTCTGAGGTTTAAGGGTCCTGAGCATCACCAAAATGCGCAATGGACTGCGTGTGAGTTCTCCCTACAGCAAGCGGTGCAATCTCAGGGATGTTCAGATACATGTCTCTGGTTGTCCTACAGCTTTAGAAATTTTTCACATGAGAAGCACAGTGGGAACAAGAGTTGTTTTCTCAATAAAGAAATTAATTTTAAACATTGATTCAAGTTGTTTCCTAATTTCCTGCAGACCTCTAAAAATTTGTGTGTGATAGCAAACACATTTTTTTTTTGTCTTTTTGAGACAAGGTCTTGCTATGCAGTTCAGGCTAGCCTTGAGCTCACTCTTGTAGCCCAGGCTGGTCTCGAACTCGCACCGATCCTCCTGCCTCAGCCTCCCGAGTGCTGGGATTACAGGCGTGTGCGACCACGGCGGGCTAAGAATTTTTTTTATTTTTTTCTTGTTTCATAACTTTTGTTTGTTTGTTTGTTTATTTATTTTTATGGCTGGCTCAGCCTGCCCTGAGGGCAGGGCTGGCGTAGCATGTGGTGCTGGGGATCGAACCAGGGTCCCTGCAGCTGCCTAAGCTTTCCTAAGCGGGCACTTTAGACCACTGAGCCATCCTGCTGGGCTCCTGATCTTTTCATTGGAACAGAAAAAAAAAAATTCCTGCTCAGTTAAAAATATACCATAAAGCGACATCTTTTAGGACTAAAAAGTTTTGAGAAAAACGTCAGACTGGGGAAGATAAGGGAAATATTCATAAAACAAGTTAACAGATCTCTTCAATAATCACCACCCAACAGATGAATCAATTCAGAACAAATATGTCAAGCACAACACAGTACAACTTGCATTTCTCTAAGTGAACACAGCATTGTGCATTCTGAAGAATAAAATCAGCGATCACCTCTACTGTCTTGCTAAGTGCCTTCTCTCAGTATTCTTCCATGAACCTTTGGTTTATGAAGTAAAAAGAAAAGGATGAAATCCTAGGACTCTGTTGAGCTCTACGATTAGAAATTTCAAGAGCCTGCTATGGTCCTACTTCTGCTTTAATATACAGGGCGTGTATAAACCTCATGAAGCCTAGGAATTACTTTTTAATTTCCAGAGTCAATAGAAGTACAAAAGTAAAATTTATAACTCTAGCTCTTAGGGTTTGACTAACAAAAATGAAATGTACTCTTATAAATTGTATGAAGTTGCTAGCTTCCCTGACAATTTAGAATGAAATGAAGGAACATTATTCGTATTTCTCATCATTTGGAAACATGCAGAGGAAAAATTGAAAACCTGAAATTATACTATTTTAGGGATAACATATACCACTTAACCACATCTCTAATAATTTTCACATATCAATATAGTATATTGCATTGCCTTTCATGGTTAGAATAGAATTTTTTTCACATTTTAGAAATGTATTTAAATTATTACCTTCCATGATTGGAGTAGAATTTTTTTTTCAAGTTTTAGAAATGTACTTGACATTCTCAACTTACATAGTCATCATCATCTATGAAATTTGACTATTTCATGCTCAAAATAATTAGATTAAATTAAATGGAAAAGAGGACCAATTGTAGTAAAAATTGATTTTATATACCAATATAATATTACTTCTTCCAGATGTGATAAATTAATGTCTTTGACCATATACTTTGTGAAACGCTAAGTACAATCATATGTGGTGTCCTTTAACGAAATGTAGTAAGAAGTGTATGGCCTCCTTCTACGTCATGTGAGTATTGCTGAGATAAAGTATTTTTATTTTGCTAATGGGAGCGGTGATGACAATCCAAACCATTTTCTTTCCTCGCTAGTCTACTAGTCTTAGTTAAGTATTTTATAAGCTAGATCAATGAATTTGTTCCATTAACTGCCTGAGATTTTAGAGTGGTTTCATATCATAATATGTTATAGCCCACAAAAGTCATGAAACAGAAATTGATATATAAAATTTGGATAATGGTCTACATATAGTAGCACAAAAATCATAGCAACAGTTAACCAAGAAACACTTTCATGAGTCTTGAATAATAGCTACTGTTCTATGTAAAACCATGAGAATACGCTTTGTGTAATTGTTACTGCTGACAAATCTGATTACAGAACTTAATAAATTTAGCAGTCAAAGTCTAGAAATTACAAAATTTTATCAATATGAACGTGACACTGTAGGGGAGAAGGTATTATAAAAAAGATACATGCTCCATATAATTGATATGATCATTTTGCAAGCAAGAATGAATAAGGGTTAGATATGGCATATACACTTCAGGAAATGTGGTACAAGAAAAGCAAGCACTCCCCTACAAATCAGGAATCTATAAAATTGAATAATTTGGAGACAACTGATTTCAAAGGAAGAAATGAAGTTAACACTGTGGCTTTTATCACTATTGATAAAATGACCATGTTGATTATGGTGGCATCTATTCAGCATTTATAATTTGAAAAAAAACATAGATTGAGCATAGAAAAATGATAGCAAGTATGGATCTTGTAGGGAAGTGTAGTAAGTCTAACGTGTTCGTAGTAAGTCAAAGGTTGTATTGATGGAATGCAATAAAGAAAATATGTGAAATTCTTACGAAATATTTCCGGAGTTTCAAAGAAGTCAAATTAAAATCCTCGAGTATGCTTATTGATGCTGCACTTGAGTTGGAATAAAATAAATTGTTGATACATTTTTAACAATGAACGTATGGTGGCTGGGAGCAGACAAAATTATGCAAATATACCTTTGGGATAAATACACTGGCAAGCAAATAACCAGCACTATCAAAAATCTCATGAAATATTTAGTCACTAAAGCATTGTCTAGACTCCAAGCACCTAATAGGAGAAGGTAAGTTTGAAAAATTTGGTCACTATCTAATCTGCTTCAAGTGCCACAGAAGATAAGTTCAAGAGTCTCATCCTCTACTGACTAAGCTAGCCTGGTACCTGAAGATAACTTTGATATGGACAAAAACAAAACAATTTCAAATGAGTTCAACTGTAGGGTGTGGAGGAAGACTGTATTTGGTAACATAACTGAATTCAAACAAGGAACTGTCAAGATATAGAGCCCAAATATAAGTGTTTCAGTAGAAATGTACATTTGTTTGAATCAATCCTTAGATTGTGTCCTAGGCCAGTAATAGTTTTCCAGCTGTTTTAGAGTTAGAAGGAAGTAGCTGTGAAGACAGATATCAGATCTTTTATTCAGGAACATGAATGTCAAGAGGAACCAAAAACAGATAGAATGTAGCTGAAGATACGGCTCCGCCGTACAACTGTGTATCTTGTACTGTACAAGCAAGTCCAAAATCCTGAGTTTCATTCCTGGTACCAAAGACAAAAAGAAAAGATCTAGTGCAGAGACAAATCTTTACTTTCCCTAATGTTGATGCCATCTTGCCCATCATCCAAAGAGTATGAACTTTGAGATTTAAGATCTGAATCAAGAGCTGGGAAGATAGTTCTGTGGAATAAGTGCTTGCCTCTCAAGCGCAAGAGCCTGAGTTCTATCCAGAGTTCAAAGAGAAAAAAGAAGAAGAAAGGAAGTAAGGAAGGAAGGAAGGAAGAGGAAGGAAGGAAGGAAGAAAGAAAGAAAGAAAGAAAGAAAGAAAGAAAGAAAGAAAAGAAAGAAAGAGAGAAAGAAAGAAAGACAAGGAAGAAAAAGATCTGAATCAATAGGAAAGTCATTTAGGTAAGGACAATTTGTATTTGCCTTCACACTGGATGACGAATGAGCCAAATACTTTTGCTGCAAATAATAAACATCAGTCTTATAGACTGTATATCAGTCATTTATTTTTGCCATGAAATGTGTCACTCTTTCCTTCATCATTTTCCTTAGAGAACAACCATGTGGCTTAATCTGAAATATGCCTTTTAAGTGGAAATATGGAAGGTGTCCTTATTATTTGATAGCTGTCAGAAAATGCTGGAAAACAAGGAGATCCAGTGAGTGCAGGGAAGTTCTGCTCTTTGGATCATTCGCAGGATCACATGGTGGAAGTTGTTTTGCAAAAGCGACAGTTCTGTCCCTAAATGCTCTTTCCTCACAATCAACTGATTCCCATCAGGCTTCACCTCTCTCTGCCATTACTCCACAGGTCAGGATTTACCATATTACTGGGGCGACAGACGTTGAGACTATTATGTCAGGAGCCTGTGACAACGGGATGACTTTCTAATTCCCAGAGCTTTGCTGGCTGCAGTAGTGGACATGACTAAGGAAGCACTGGCTGAAAAAATACATTGTCCAACCCAGATTTATTGAGGGACTTTTGTTTGTAACATAAAAATGGTAGCAAACTTCAAAATCTGTAAAGCCAACTGAACGTTGCTTAAAAGTGATAAACACAAATGTCTATTCTATTCCCATGAGAAGGTGCATGTAAAATATGACTTTAATTTTAATACTATTAAAATTGTGTCCTCTTTAAATAACGGTTCATTAAGAAAGGTAAGAATATCCCAGAAAAAAATAAGTTTTACCAAGAATCATTTAACTTATAAGGAGTTCAAAATAACAGACATATTTTTGCATGAATATTTTCCTAAAACTTATAATCAAGTTTGTGTCTCACCATATTCTCCATAGAGCTGGACAATCCAGAGACTAATCAGTTCATGTTTTGGTTGACTTTTTTTTTTTTTTTGTGGGACCAGGGTTCGAACTCACGACCTTGCACTTGCCCCAGCAGGCACTTGTGCACTTGTGCCTCGGAGCTATCTCCCCAGCCCCTAATCAGTTCATGTTTTAATTGGACAGTGAGTCCTCCAAAGGAAACAAAGCAGCTATAATGCAATATAATTACATAAAGAAATATTTAGCTAGTATTTATTTTGGAATAAAAGATAAGGTTGTTAAAACAAAGTATAAGATCATATGGCATGTGAATACCTAAATCGTGTTGTAGTAGTCCTTGTAGAAATATCTTCTAACAATTACAATGTGATTTTCAACCAGATTTACTATACAATAAATATCTTTGCAAATAATATTCGGATTTGTTTATTGTAGTAAATCCATTGTTTTCTCTACTATGTGTAACAGTATTCTTTTTTTTATATCTGACACAGTTCTCACCCAGGAGAAATTATTTTGAATATATGCAACAAACGTGGTCTAGCTTTAGTTATCATGTACACGAATAAATTCCTTGGGATCATCTTTGTGCCATATTAAAAGAAAACAAGCAAAAATTGTGGCTCCCTTTGCAAAACCTTAACCTCTGGATCTGTAATTCTGATGTACATATCAAAACACTTAGTTTTCTTCATTAATTTTATATATCTGTCATATAAAATCTATTTATATTGTATCTATACATCTGCATATGCAAAAACATGTTCATGAAATGGGTAAAGAAATAAAGATGTAGAGGTAAGTGAGACTTTAAAATATCTGTGGCCATACTAAATGCTTTTACTGAGAACCTTAGCAGTGGGCGCATACTGTCATAATGACTTTCGTGATTTACCCTGTTTATCATGGAGCTTTTGGTTATAAACTCAGGAACCGTGTGTGCGTTCTAAGTAATCATTTCTTAACAGCTCTATACTTCAGTGAATGATTCTAGATTATCATTACATTAACTCTAGGCCTATAACTAGTGTAAAATAAAAAAGTTCTAAAAGGAAACACTATATCTGAGAGACTACCAAATGCACTTATCAAGGCTCTATGGGTAAAGATTCATGCAATCAATGACTTGAGAGGGAAAAATTTCATATACAACAGATGGAATGAGTTTCACTTTCTTTGGAAGAAAATTTAAGCTTCCTTGTATTATAGAATCCAGAGAATGACGCTATGCTTCCTTTATACTGTAATCTTTATAAAATTAAGAATAAATTTCCATGATAAAATAGATGATACATTATCCAAAACTTGTGTTTTCAATGTGGTGAAATTAGAAAAGACAATATTTGCCTGCATGCTGTTTTAAGTGCGTCTGTGGTACACAAGGTATTTGCATTCTTAGCGTTTGTCGTTCTAGGCCCATTACATTCCCTTTCGCCAGTTTCTTTCCCCAGAAAATTGGATCACAGGCAGCGCTTGTTCAGAGTTGCGTTTAATGACCATCCAGGGCGTCAGCTGTCTTTGCACTCACGACTGGTGTAGAGCGTAATCAAGCTATTTTGCATCTGTGATTATATTTTGGCACTTTCTCAGTCACTGCTCTTTGTTTGTCATGTAATCATCCCTATAATAAGAGACTGGGGTATAAACATGTTTTTCCATAATATCTCTATCAATGGATATCTGATGTTTTTCTGGGATGAACAAGAAATTCTGATTAGTTTGGTAACTGAACAGTGTGTTTCCAAATAGATACTTAGTGGAAGTGGTGAAGTCAAGTAGATATATATTGATTTCATCTTTTAAGAACCTATTTTCTTTTTCTTAACATTTTACTGAAGGCATTTCATTCCATTGAAGTTCATCTTATCTTTAAAATGTGTAAGTCCATGATTATTTTATGTATGTTGTTTATTTCACCTTTAACATTATACCACCATTTTCAGAACACTTATTACATTATTTAATTTCTGAATTATATATACATCTATTTGACATTCCTGAAGAAATCAAACGGAATACATCATCTTTTTTATGATTTTTACTTTCTGTGTGACTAAATGTGTTAGTCTTTCTCTCTCTAGGCTATTCTGTTTCAGTCTATGGTTCTCACTTTGCCATTGCTTGCTGGCACCCTGGCCTTCAGTTTTTCATTCTGAAATATTCTTTTTTTTTGGTCTTTTTGAGACAGGGTCTCACTGTGCAGCTCAAGCTAGCCTTGAACTCACTTTTGTAGCCCAGGCTGGTCTCGAACTCACACCAATGCTCCTGCCTTGGCCTCCCAAATGCTGAGATCACAGGAGTGTGCCATCACGCCCAGCTTCTTTCTGAAATATTCTGAGCCCTGAAACATACTTGACTGTCTTCCTTATGTAATTTAGGTTGAAATAAATGGCTGTGACTTAGGAAAAATGTGAGCCCAATTTAAATTGGAAAAAGACACATCTTTTTTTTAGGGAAAAAAAAAAAAAAAACCTCATTCTCTCCATTTATTGCTCGGTCTGATATATTTTGCTTTGAACTATAGTTCCCGCCTGGAACTTCTTCCCCACCTGGAACCCAGGACTGGGGTGTGAGTAGGAACCTTTGTGTGAAGCACATTTTATGGGCTGAATCATGTCTCTTAAAATTCAAATTTTTAAATGATAAAATCAGGTTCCTCAACATCTGTGAAAATTGAGGAGAGGAATTTCGAAGAGCTAAACTGAGTTTACTAGGGTTTTTTTTCAATATTTCTGGTGTTCTTAAAAGGACCAGAGGTAAGCAGAGACAGGGCCAGCTGCCAGCGAGGGAGAGAGACCTCAGAGACTGTTTGATCCTCTTCACCCTTGGATCTTGGAGTTCTATCTTAATAATTACAGGAACAAATTCGGGATTGTTCAAGTTTGGGTTCCCTAGAGGAACAAATTTAGAATGGAATGTATACAAATATATAAAGGAATTAAAGGTAGGTTTATAGGGGTCACCCATGGAGACAAGACTGGAAACAGGCAATAGACGCCCTGCAGACAGCAGGAGGACCAGCAGGTAATCAAACACCTGGACTTTGCTCCAAGTCCAGGGCATACCTGCACTGAAAAGTGGAGAAGGTTGCACCTCAAGCTGCATGGAATGGGAAGCCAAAGCCCGAAGTTGATGACAAAGACCAGCACTCCTACTAAGATGCGAAAGGGCCTGATTTCGTACTTCTTTTCTGTTACATTCCATCTGCAGTTCAAAGTTACTGGTTTGTGCTGTCACCATCCACAGAGGATTTTTCTCCCTCAATTTGTGCCTTTGAAGTCAAACATCCAGAAACATTGTGAACTTGGTTGCCCTAACCCCCTAGCCATTAATTTGCTTAAATTGGCACGAGTTGTTACTAGTCCTAATGTGACGCAACCATCCTGCATCCAAAAGGAAGCACATTTATTGCCTCTTCAGAATACATGGTGAAGGTCTGAGGGGGTTTTGCTATTGCTTTGCTTCCTTTGTTTGCGTGCAGGGTGGGTAATGCTGACACTACGCTTTCTGTCCGTGCAGCATATAGTGTATCATGGAAAGAACAGAGAATCTGAATACAACTTATTTTCTCAAACATCTATTAGACTCCAGTTTGGCCTGCAAAATGGACTAAATATCACAAAAGTCACTAATGAAGATATGTGCTCTCTGGAGTATGGTTTAAATTATTGCTCTCTTTCTTTAAGTTTTATTTTATGTTGAAGACTGAAACAAAAACAAAAGCAAAAACAAGTAGAAATGAAGACAGAAATAAATATACTACAATATATATGGTACAGATTTCCAGATATTACATATTTTTGTCATCAAACACATTTGCTCAGATTAATAGTATGCATGACTACAAAATAACTGAACATTAACACCTGTTGTCCATAAATCTTAATTTTTGTTTTTAATTTGTATTCTCTCCTTAGTGTAAGAACATGAAAGAATAGATGTAATAAAACATTAAGAAACTGAACATAGGAAACAAAGATGGGAAAAGGAATAATGATAGGGAAAAATGAAGGGGTAAAAAATTGAACTCGTAGTGATCCACCTATGCACAGCCTCCCAAGAGCTGGGATTACGGGTGGGCACCAATACACCATCTCAACTGCTGTCTCACTGCCCCCCCCCCCCCCCCCCGGCGGGGAGGCAAGCCTGCATGGAAGTGAAGGGGTAAAGAGTTCTGCAAAAATCTGTTGACTTCTTTCAGGCCACTTAATGAATTCATTAATTTAATAAATATTCCCTATTATTTCTGTCTCAAGTCCATCTATGAAGCAATAATATTAACAAAATATGACCATTCTTATACTTCGGAATGAAATTAAATAGTATAATGAATTTTAAGCTATACTACATTAAACAAATGAAGTATATACATTAGGGAATTCTTTGAAAAGTGTACTATCCAGGAAGTGTCGCTTTTGGTGATTCTTTGTTGTTGTGTTTTGCCCTATTTTTTAATGTATTCAGTACAGGTTCTCACTGAAAAGCCTGGAATCATAGAGAGTCTCCTGTCTCAGCCTCCCCAGCTCTGAGATTACAGGCATGTGCCACCACACCCAGACTCTACTGGTAGCTCAGCGCAGCCTGCAGGTAGGGCCAGCATGGCCTATGGTACCAGGAATCAAAACGCCAGTCACTGCACTTGCTGAAGCAGGGGCTTAGTCCACCGAGCTATCTCTCCAACCCAGAAGTATGGCTTAGGAGGAGAATTATTGACATTTTTAGTTCCCTTCCATTTCAGTAACATGTATAACGTTATGTGCACACTCTACTTGAGACAACAAATTGCAAAGTAGACTTGCTTATTTTTTTCTGAGAAAAGTAAGAAAGACAGGGCTGGGGAAACAGCTCAGTACAGTAAGTGCTCACCTGGCAAGCGCAAGGGCCTGAGTTCAACCCCTGGTTCTGCAAAAACAAAACAAAACAAAGAAAGGCAATGACAACATAATACTGTAAAAACTAGGCACACAAAAAAATTTAGGATTACATGATTTTGCTGTTTGGAAATGTGAAATGCAATGCTTTTTGTATAAAAAGACATAGATTTGATCTCAGTTTTTAATCAACTATTCTATTTATGTATTCTTATAACATATGGATAGGAATTTATCTTCCTTTGAACTCTTCTAACTAGGCATCTAAACTACACTATTACTGTAGTCAAAGAGGAGTAATGATACTGTGACCTTGACTGGTTTATTTCACTCTCTGTAGCTATATCTCTTCAAGTGGAAAATTAAATCTAAGTAGGATTTTGGTGCCAAACAGATGCTACCTTTGGCTTGAATTGTCTGAGTAAATTATAAAATAATAATTAATAACTCAGAGTCAGTGCCTAGAAATTATGCAGGCATATCCATTACCTCTGTACATAAACAGAATCAATTTTCATTAAATATGATAATTCTGCCCAACATTACTATCCTAGGTTTGCCAGTGCCTAAATAGGCATGATGCCTTGCTTTCAAATCAAGAAAAACAATTTATCATTATTTGTTTTGATTATCTTCAATATGTCTCATCCTAATTGTGTTGAGAACAGGTGCTTTGTGTTGCTAAAGAAACCAAAATAACAAGGCTAAATATGAACCTTTTATATGCCATGTGGTGCAAGGATTTCATAAAGATGCACAGTAGGAAGTATTCTGCTGATAGCATTTTTAATGTAATTACAGGCCAAATGGGGAATAAAAAGAGAGCTTGAAAATTATAAGTCATAATTTCCAACAGCATTTCCAGCTGAATCAATATATGGTAATACTTTTAGATATTTAAAATTTTTTGAAATAAAACAGTGTTTTGTTTACCATATTTCCTTGAACAACAATTATATTTTGGGGAGTAAAACATATTTTATAATGGTTTTTCATGGCAACTTTTAGTTAGTTATGATAATACATTCTGCACAATTATTTAAGATTAGCTTTCTTTAAAAATGTGATGTCTACGTGACTACACAGATAATGAAGAGGGATTTTTGCACCTACTAATCAGAAAGACAAATTTAATATAAGAACTTTAATAATAACAATAGTAGTTGATCTATGAAATGCTCACTGTAAAAATTAGTATGTTAAATGATTTATGGTTCATATAATCCTCATATCAAATATGAACTGATAGCACTTTTATATCTGTAGAATGAGGAATTCAAGAACTATCCAAGTAAAGTAATTTATTCAAATAGAAAATAATTAAAAACAAAACAAATGAGAACACTTAGGAAGTTAGTGGAAAGGAAGTTTTTCATAGAAAAGCACATTCTGAACTCTGTGTTACATACACTGAGAGTTTAACGATACAGTATCTCATTAAATACTGTGTATCATCCAGACAGAAAACTTTCTTTGAACAGATGTTCAAGTTTTGTAAATATTATTTTCAATTTCATATTTTAAATTCTTTACATCGTTTCATTTACTCAGTTCTGGGTCTCACTACACATCCCAGATTTCTGATTTTCCTGTCTCAGCCTCCCCAGTGCTGGGATTATACGTATGTACCACCATGCCAAGTTATGATGGCGGACACACTCACAGTTATGTAAGGTATATGAAGGCAACGGAAAAGCGTGGCTCTTTGAAATGACATTGTATAAAAAAAGGAGTTAATGTAAATGATGTGAAAAGAATATTTGCAAAAGAAATAGCAGAAAAACATCCCAAGTGTGGGAAAAGTATATGAGGCATGTTTCAGTTTGCTTCATTTCCTTTTGCAATTGTTTACACTTTTTCCTCTTACTTTCACACACATTTCTTTCTTCCTCTCTCCCAATTTTATATCCATATATCTGGTAATATGAATAACTGCTTGAAAGACAACACTATGTATTACAACAAATAAGTGAAATTCTGTATCACTTGTAACTTGTTTTCTGTTTCAATTATAATTTCTACTTTCTTCAATAAATAACAAAAATAAAAGAGGAAATGGTGCTGGAAAAACTGACTCTGCACATATTGAAAACTAAAATTAGATACATTTGTATCACCGTACACTAAAGTCAAAATGGACTAAATATCTAACCATTAAGCCAGAAACACTAAATGTACTGGAAGAGGAAGTAGATAGAAATCTTAAAGACAGAGAAGTAAGCACAGAATTGAAGAACAAAGACCAAACCGCATGGGAAATTCTTTTTAAAAACCAAGAACTGTGATCTTATCTTTTTGAAAAGTTTCTTCACATCAAAAGAAATCATCAACAGGGTAAAAATAAACCCCACAAATTGGGGGGGGAATATTAACCATCAGTCACTCAGAAAAAGACTTCTAGGACTGGACAAATAGCTCCATGGATGAAAGTACCTACGGGTTCCATGGCATGTCAGCCCCGCCTCTGGGGCTCACTGAGACAGCAATTGAGACTGGGTGTGGTGGCACCCACCTGTATTTCCAGCTTTTGGGAGACAGTAAACAGGCAGGTCATGGCAAGTCCAATTTAGTAGTGAGACCCTGAATACCCTGTAGCGCCCCCCTCCAATAAAAGGGATTTCTATGTAGAATATAGAAAATAGTCAGGCTCCCAAAATGTAAAGATCTAATTGAAAATGAGCATCTGAGATGAACACACACATCTCAGAGTGCTATAGGCAGCTAAATTAGACAGAAGTGGCACAGGCAATCAGACAGTGGGAGGCCCTCAGTGGGACAATGAGAAAGACAATTTTGGAAGAGACAAACACACCCGTTGTGCTCCAGCAGCTAAGACAAAAGATTAAACAAATGTACCAACACACCTTCCTAAGGGTAATATCAGGGACTGACATTCTAAATAAGTACCAATACACATTAAAATAGTCAGCAAGAGTCACAAACCCAATCTACTACAAGAAGAGACTCTATTCCATATTCATGCCTGCTTTGGGTGACTCTCTTCCTCATTTGGTCCTGAATTAATTAATATTACTTGATCAGTGGTGCTTGTAATCTTATTGGTTGAGCATAGTTTTGTCCCAACTCATGTCTACCCAAGCAAGTTTCTGTGTTTTTCACCTTAGACCTAGCTCACCACATGGTTTTGCTCAACAAAAATCCCTAGACAGGGAATATTCCTGGGCAACCTACTGGGGTCGTCCTTCTGTCACTTTCTCAGACAGGATTTTTCTTTCTGCCTAGTAAATACTTCTCTTAACTTCCATTAGTACCTACAATTTATTTTTGGTTTTAGAGAACATCAACTTTCCCAGCTACCTTTCAGATTGGGAATTTTATTCCCTGATGTCAAATAAGAAATTCAAATATTAAATACATACATATAATAATGTTCAATGTTACTCATTTTTCAAGAAATGCAAATTAAAATAACACTGAGGTTACATCTCATCCTGGAAAGAATGACTATCATAAAGGAATCAACTAATAATAAATGATGGAGAGGCTGAGAGTAAATAGAAATGTTTTGTCATTGTGAGTGGGAGTGTAAACTGGTACCTTAGTGGAAATTAGTGTGGTGCCTACATAGAGTAACAGAGAGAGAAAACATTCTCTCAGACTTTCACAGACAGCAAATTGGTCAAGCAATAGCTATGACTCATCCAGATGGCTGACATTGACAAAAGTTCTACAAAATGCTGTACATGGTTTCAAAGTAAATCCTGAGGGGAGTTGACTGACCTTGTCAGATGCAAAGGTTACATTTTTTGTAATATAGATCTTGCTTTATATATCCATCTTAACTATCCAAGAGAAAAGTGTAACCATGAGATATGAAAAGTAAAGCCATATTAATATGCTGAGCTGCAAAGGCTGAAGTCAACAGCTTCTGAAATTGCCAGTTCTGCTGATAACCCACTACTAGTATGGACTATTAGTTTATACATGCAACTACTACAGTGCAATGTGAACTAGTACTTGTTCTAATAGTGTCTAGAAATGTTATCATGTCTACATCTTGTACTCTGAACAAATATTGTGAAGACAACAATATGCACTATAAAAAAAACACATGCCTCCATAAAATAACAATAATAAATAAATAAATATCAACTGTTTTTCTCTTAGAAAAAAAAAAAAAACCCTAAGAATAGAAATCCCATTCAACCTAGCTATTTCTCTTCTGGGTATTTTTCCTGCTTGACTAAAAACATCATACCAGGATAATATACCATGAACACATGTTTGTAGTAGTGAAATTTTCCATAGCAAAATCTTGGAAAAATACCCAAAACCAATGCCCACCAACTGAGGAATGAATAAAAACAAAGTCATATTTGTACACAGTGGAGCTATGAAAAAGAAACTGGAGGCTTTTTTGTGAAAATGGATGCACTAGAGGCTATATTAATAAGTAAAATAAATCAGACTCAAATGTGTAAATATCACATTGTCTCCCTAGTGTAAGAACCTGAAAGAATAAATAAAATCTAAATGGTACAATAAAGGAAAGAAATTTCGCATGAGGAATAAACAACTGGGATAAGAAGAAGAAAAGATATGAAAAAAGGAAGAGGAAAACTCACTTACGTTTACATACATAGGATAACCAAAATGATTATACTACTACTATTTTTTTATGCTTTTCAAAATCATAGTTCATGCTTCAAATTTTTACCTTGCCCAATTTGTATATATGGAGTCTGAGGAACTACACTGAAGACAGAACTGTGAAATATGACAACCACTGTACAATATCTAACCTCTTATTGTTTGCATTGAGTATCATCTCTAATGTCTAACTAGTGGTTCTCAACCTGTGGGTCGAGACCCTGGCTGGGGTCAAACGACCAAAACACAAGGGTCGCCTAAAGCCATTCTGAATCATAACTGCAGCAAAATTACAGTTTTGAAGTAGCCACCAAAATTATTTTTTGGTTTGGGATCACCCCAACATGAGGAACTCTATTGCAGGGTCACGGCATTAGAAAGGTTGAGAATCACTGGTCTAATCTATCATTTTTCTATACTTTTTCAAATATGTCTTGAATGAATAAATGAATTCCTATCATACCTTCTGCACCATGTTTCTCTACTTCATTGAAATGAGATGACTTTCTAAAAAATATAATTCACTACTTCGTATTTTATAGTAAATTACATTAGTTAATTCAAACCTGACGTCATAACAGTTATATTTTGCATAATATATTCACTTACTGAGCAAGGTGAAATTTGCCAAAAATGCGTATGCCTAAGTAAAGGCTTATGTGATTCATTTGAAAATATTTGGCTTTTCTTATCTTTGTTGCATAACTGAGTTAGCCCATGTTGGTTTGAACCTAAACCAACAGTTCATATATTAAAGTAAAGTCCTCTAAAAATTTATTTACCATTCAAAACACATTTTTGAGTTTGTATCACATAAATTAAATAATATTTTATTACTTTTCCCTCTGATATACCTCATACTAATAGAGAACGATTCTAGTGTTCTTCAAATAAATAAGGCTAAAGTAGAAAGTGTAAAAATTCATTTCAGAATTAACTTATAATTTAATACATAACATCATATGTCAAATGTAAAATAAATAGTATAACATAAGTACTAAATACTTACACTTCTTTAAAATTGTTACATCTATATGTACTATTGTATGTTTAAAAATAACGAGTATTCAGGCCATGGAGCTAGCTCAGTGGTCTTTACACTGCCTAGACAAGTGTAAGAACTTGGATCAATAGCTGATGTTGATGTTGCCCCAGCCACCAATAACTGTATGTGGTGGTGCATATCTGTAATCCAATCGTGAGGGAGGCTGAAATAGGCATTTCACTGAGTCTGAGCTTTGTAGTGAGACCCTGTTCCAAATACATGAAATTGAAATAAAAATATTTTACTTTTATTTTTCAAAGGTATGGTTGCTAAGTATTAAATTCAGTGAGGACACTTTTTATTCTTTCAGTTCTTTGAATTAATTAGTCTAGTTTTTTGCTCACTGGCTCTTTTTTTTTCCTAATGTGGAATAAGGTACTGTTTAATTTTGCTCCTTCATAGGTAATATTTATAGATTTTATATATGTGTGCTTTAATGATTTTTTTACAATTAGCTTGGATAATTTCATTTTTATATACCTTGGTATGATTTTACTCCTATTTCTTTTACGAAAGGTTCATCTTTCTTAGAAATATGGTGCTATAATTTCATTTAAATTTAGAAATTTTAAAACTTAAATATTTATTGCCTACCTCTTTCTACTTTGAGAATTTTAATTATATGAATATGTTTCCAAACTATGTCACAGAGTGAACTATTATATGGCTGATCTGTAAACTGTTTCTTCATTTTTATTTTAGACAATTTTTATTGTTATATTCATTTAAGTTTGCAAATTATTTATATTGTGCAATCTATTAGTAATCTCATGCTAATTGCAAAAGTATTTCTCTAAAATTCACCTTGTGTATATGTCATATCTTTCATATTTCACTATTTTTGTATAATTTTAATATGCTGTATAATTATTGATTTCCAATAAAGTTAATGAAAAAATGAAATGAAATAAACAATTTTTCCGAAAATACATTTACTTGAATATGATAAAATACCTGTTCAATTAGGAGAACAGCTATCAAAAGGTTAAATTTGTTTCTAAGAGGGGATCTTCTCATGAAACAAAATAACAATCTTGTATTAAAAGAAATAGTCCAGAAGTGTATTTAATATGTACCTTTTAATTAATAATTATTGCATATATATGTCTTGTATAGGTGGTAGTTAAGAGAAGTTGTCCTATATGAAAGGTTTCATGTAATGGGGAGTCAGAGAATGTTGGGAAAATAAATTTCCATCCTAGTTATAAAAATTTAAAAATTGCTTTTATATAAAACAAACAAACAAAAATTCAATTTCGTGATCATGCTGCCTGTGGTGTTAAACTTTGCTCCCAGCATAGCTGTGAGGAAGTCCTGCAATCTGACTTCCCTGCAATCCTTAGGACTCCACTGGTTGCTGAGTGGCTTCTGGTCATGATTCGCATTTGGCCTCCTCTCATGATACCCCTTGGGTGACTTGGTGAGGCTGATGTCTAAGGCATTTTATTTCATACACATCACAATCTAAATCTCTTTCTGTAGAGTAAAAGCCATTGAACCATGGCGTACCTACGTTGTACTCTGGTGCATTTTGCTCTAGGAAAATCAGCAATAATTCATATTTTCTTGGTTTTTTTTAAGACTCTAAGTGCTCTGCAATGATCTGTCTACCGTTACAATGAACATCGATCAAAGATTGTACATGCTCATGGGCTTTTTGCTTCAGATTTGGTCAGACTGAAAGTTGAAAACACAAATCAAAGAGCAAAAAGACAATATGCTTTTTAGATGATGAACTGCAGGGCTATTCAGGATGCTTTAACTGTAATTTGATTACTTTTTGTGTTACTTACCCTCTTCTTCCTTCTTCATCTTCATTATCTTATAGTTTTCAGACAAAAAGACACTTGATTTTAGAATGGCCTTAGATTGAAGCTATAGTTTAGAATGATCCAAATAAAAATCATCATTTTGAATCCAGGGTCCACTCATGTGAAGAAAATGGTGCAAGGGTTTAGGTGGATGCCGATGTTATAAATTATTTAAAGAATAATGAGGAGTAGCAAATATATCCTTGCACCATCACTGCTGTGAACCCTTTAAGCTGACTTACCTTAGAAACGCAAAGCCCTGATAACTGAGCCAGAGCTCATAGCTGCAGTTTTACCCAACAATCTGATCAATACTGATGTCCATAGATCACTAAGTGGTGCCTGAGGAGCCATGCTGCAGGGTTGCAAATCCAAAACATAACAAGAAACACAAGAGCAAGTGTATCTCCTTGAATTGTAAATCTGACATATCTGCTAAATTCATCAGTGCATAATGGCTAGAAAGCGCTGGTTACTGAAATGAAATATATTCACTCATTTCCCAATTACAAGAACTCTCAGAGATAACGACTACAATAAGTTGTATTTCAAGATCAGTAAATGTACCAAAGTAGACTTTTATTTCAACAAATTATCGGAATCCTTTGTTCAGAATCTGTGCTTTCTTTAAAATAAGTTTCAGACGGGCATGGTGACATGGGCCTGTAACCAAGGCACTTGGGAGGCTGAGGCAGGAGAATTGCTGTGAGTTCAAGAGCAACCTGAGTCACAAAAGTGAGCTCAAGGCCAGCCTGATCTGCATAGCGAGACCCTGACTCAAAAAAGAAAATAGGTTCTGTATTCATATCACATATTTCTGTTGTTTTTAATCAAAGTTCATCACAAAATTGAAGTTAAACATAACTAAGCATCACTGAATTAATAACTGGCAAAAATGTGGTTAATTATAAAAATACCGTGCAATACTACTTTGATTCATTTGAATACATCATTTCATCAATATATATTTAAACCAAAAATTTGTTGTCATGCACAACAAAATTTACTTTATGTGAAAGCATAAAAGGCTATTCATAGAAATAACAGGATATATGCAGTTTTGTTCCTTTTTGAGGCAGGGCCTCATTGTGCAGTTCAGGATGTCCTTGAGCTCACTTTGTAGCCCAGGCAGGGCTTCAACTCACAAACACACTTTTGGTTTTGCTTCCCAAGTTATAGATCTGTATTATATTTGACTAATGTACTGGTATATGAATAAACAGATATAATATTGTAATTGTATGTAGAGTACATGTGTTAATTTAGGCACAGTAAGGTTCTGACTTCCACTTGATTCTTGGGATTTTTGATAGAATCAAGTAGGTGCCTATGGAACTGTTCTGGGAAATCAGAGCACAAAGAATCCAGAGACCCTGAACCTAACCTCCATCATGAGAGAAGTTCCTTACTCCTCTTAGATATCATGAGAGAGGTGCCGACTTTTGTGGTGCCTCAGGATCATTCTGTTTAACAATGATTACATTTATGCCATCATGAACTATAAGCTGCAAAATTTGCACTGCCTTACTTAAACAATTGTTTGCAAAATTTTGATATTTTGTAGTAAGCTTTATAAAATAAGAGATAAAAGCTTTGGAAATTTTTAGCAGTAAACCTGCCTGTCTCTGATAAGGATCAAATTTTTACAATGCTACTGTTCCCCGGTTCTACTGTTAAAATTAGTAAATATGTGCAATATGTCAGTTTCCAAGAATTTTTTAAATTGTGAAATTTATACTATGCCTTAAATATTAAATATCAGGATTGTTTTTCTTAAACCAGCTAGTAAATCATTGCTAAATATCTACATTGTGAATATAAGAGGTAAAGGGCAGTGGTACTCTCTGTTTTCAGAAGTAACAAAAAAGTGCAACTTTGTGATATTTTGCTGAGTACTGCTACACTTGAGGGAGTCTACCTGAAACTCAAGCACATAGAACAAGGGCTACAAGCATAGCCAGTATTTTGGCCCTAGCCCTTCAAGGTCAGTGAGGACTCAGGACATAAGAGAACCTATGCTGTAACATTCTATAACTCAGTTGTATTCCAGATTTTCTGTTCAAGCAGATTTTGGGACCACAGAGGAAAGGGATTGACGATGTGATGTACAGTGTGCCTAAGGAGAGTCACCTAGAGAGAAAACATTCTCTCGGGCTTTCAGAGAGAGAAAACTGGTCAAGCAATGGCCCTGGCCCATCCAGATAGCTGACACTGACAAAAGTTCTACAAAATGCTGTACAGGATTCCCGGGTAAATCCTGAAGGGATTTGACTGACCTTGGGAGATATAAAAGATCTTTAAGTTTGAAGAAAAAGGCTCTGTTTCTGTGTGAGTAGGTGGTGATTCTGTACTGCAGGTATTTGCCATATGAATTTAATTTATGATATGACTAACATAAAAACATCAAAACTCATGATTTGAGAAGCAATGCCCTGATAAGATTAGTATCTGAGAATAATATATGAAATGAAGAAGACAGAAAGAGAAAGTAAAAAAGAAAAAGAGAAAGAGCAAATGTGGATATCATTAGATACACATTTTGAAACAAATACCAACATTTCCAAATGAATGAATAAACATACATTTGATTGAATTGACAAGATTATTCCATATTCACATCTCTTAGTAGTTGATGTGTCCTGACATATGCAGGTAGACATGGTATAAAAGTAAAATTATTTAGGCAAGAAGACAAACATAGCAACAAGCTCAAGCTATTTAGATTATTCTGCTGCTGTCAAACACAGGTCTTTTAAGAAAAGCAGAGGAAATGCAGGTTTGTGTGTCCTAAGATGAACTACAGCTTATGATATATGTGCAGGTAAATTTTCTCCCTGATACATAAAAAATTATTATAACTTAAAATGATATAATACATAAACAGCTCTGGCTTATACATATTTGCACATTTTTCAATATACAATTTATGAAAAAATTTAAAATATACTTTATATTTAACTTATAAACACAAGATGACTGATCAATGCTTAGGAAAAACTGATACTTATTTGGCTTATCTTTTATTCATACTATAATATATATAATTGCATTACAGCTTCTGGGAAATTCTTAAAGAACTTCCTAAAAAAGCATGAAATTTGCAACCTTAAAACTTATTTCTTAAACATAAATAATGATACAAAATCTCATGTGGCTTTGTTTTAAATGGTTTTTATATACAAAATGATATAAAATGTCTATATAGGTCACAAAATACATTTATTTTATCTTTGTTTTATCATAATTATCTAATATTTTATAATTAACTAAGATATTTTCTCATAGTATTAGAAACTTTAGAGAGTAAAAAAAGATATTCACAAAGCTTAAAAATTATTTAGAAACCCAATTTTTCATCTTTCTAGTATGTAAAAAAATCTCATATTTAAAGTATCTCTATAAGAACTTTTTCTTCATAGCTGAGTAGTATATTTTTATTGCACTTAATAAGAAATAACTATGTGACAGTTTCAAAACACATTAATAGTATATTTCCAGTATTTGATACAATGCATAGTGTGATCTTCCTAATAGTTATACAGAGCACAGAATGTAAATGTGATAATTTTTCTAATCATTGTTGATATAAAAAAATGTCTTCTCACTGAACTAAGAGAAAGTAGTTGTATACATAATCCAAGTTTCCATAATTGCAGTGGGTTATTGGCAAAACCGGCAATGATATAAGCTTTTGATTTAAGCCTTTTACAGCTCAGCATACTGATCTAACTTTGAAAATTTTATTGACTTCATGTTTGTTCAGTCGTGAAGTATTTTGTAAAGAATAAACTAGATAAGCTATTTTGTTAATAAATATTTTGAAACTCTGTCTCTTATATAAGACTTAAGCTATACAGTAAGAACTTATAGTTCTGAAGATTCATTATCTGCATTTCTATTCATATATAATTATAAATGTGTATATATTAACACTGTGAATAAAAAATAATTTCAATAAAGCATTTTGTCTGAAAATATTTGAAACGCTATTACCATTGCTATTGCAATCTCACTTAATTTTAGATCCATAATAACATAATTATAATTTATGTACTATTCTATTGCTTTCATGCATCTTAGTTTGAGTGGGTTATATTCCCTTTCACGAGAAATTTCCTTTATCTACCTTCCATTGGAAAAGGATTTTAAGTCCTACTTTCTTTTCAGTCCTCAGTTGTAATAGATTCTTGGAACATAGTAAATCACCATGCACTCAGCATCTATAAAGAGTACTACTTTTACGAGGAAAGAGGCTAATATACCTTCCTTGTCATTTGTTCAGTTTCTAGGACTGCTGAAGTTATGGTGTTACAACCTCATCACCTTATTGCCTGTGTTTTAACAACCTTTGCCTAACGTAAATTATCTACTACCTTTTTTGGGGGAAGGGGTCTATAGGGTGTTCAAGATCTCACTACTAGATGGTCTCATAATGATCCACCTCTTTACACCATCCCAAGAGCTGGGATTACAGGCATGTGCCACCATGCCCAGTCTCATTTGGTATCTAAGCATGCCTGGGCAGTGGGGCCGGCTTGGCAGGCCCTGAGATTGAACCCTGGCCCCTGGGCTGCTTGCAGGTGCCTTAATCCACTGAGCTATTTGGCTGGCCTCTACTGCCTTTTCCATAGGCTGACATTTGAAAGAAAATCCAGCTTGAGTTTTTGTTGCTGTTGTATATTTTGCTACATTTGTTTTGTTGGAGGTGGTTTGTTTTTTCTGCTGTTGCTGCTGCTGCAGTTGTTGTGGTTTTAAATGAAGCCTCACTGTCTCTTAAATGCATGTGTATATTGTTCAGAGCAATGGGTGACAGAATAAAACTTGAGCTCCTATAAGGAAGGCCTTCTCATGTAAAGTTCACCGCATGTGCTATTGGTTCCTCAAAGCCATCAAATAACATTTCTGAAAACTAAGCTATCTTTTGAGGGCAGTCTAATTAGACACACTGAGGTTAATGTTGTTTTTGCTTATCCTATGACCAAATTACTGGAGGAGGTAGAGAAAGTCCCTTTGCTCCATAACAAATAGTGGTTACGATCAAATGTGGGCATTATTCAAGAGGACACATTAAAAAAACAAACCAAGAAACTGGGCAGTGTTTTAGCACTATCCTACGGTAGTAGTTTCTTGGTTTTTCTCTCATTTCGAATGTATATATAACCCTATCAAATGTCTTTCAAGGTGCCTCCTCATTAAACTTTAGCTCAAAGTGCAAATTCTCTCATCTAAATACCCTACGTACACCTCACTGACAAACTTATGTTTTATCTGTAGATAAATATAAAGTTCCCTAAACCTTCCAATGAACGACAAGGATTGGATAAGAGTTATAGAAATTTGGTTTGAAATGGACAAAAACCCAAGGCAATAATTAGACCCTTGACCCAAAAAGCTCTGAAATCTTTGAAGGTAAATGTTGAATTTTTACTGATTAATGTGAAAGTCTGGGCATTACCTTCCACGGCTCCTTACTCCATCTCTGGGATCCTGGCCCCACCCTGAGTCACAGTTCTCTTTCCATAAAGATAATGTAGGTTTTCCAGCTCCTAACAGTATACTGTTCAGTGCTTATCAGTTTTATTTCATTACAGATTTTCTCTTTCCTTTTCACTCCAAACCCAGAGAAACTCTGTTGGAACAATGTTCTTAAGAAGTCTGAACATCTTCATAGAGTTCAGAGAGTTCAGTTCATTAGGTAAATACCTTAAATCCTTGGAGCTAATCTTTTCACTGCCTTTGATTCAAGCTGAGACAGCAAAGAGACAAAATTCTTAAACTTCCTAAAGCCCTTTGGTTTACCTGATGGTCCCCCTTAAGCTACTCGAAGGACTTAGCTGATGTGTTCTCTTTTACTTTTTCCAGACTATTAGGAGAGGTGGTACAACCTCATTGCCTGATTCTCTGTCCTGCGTTTTAGCAGGCTTTGCCGAATGTAACTGTCTAATGATTTTTTGATAGGCTGACATTAAAAAAAAAAAATCCAGCCCTCTTTCTTTTACATTTACCTCATCTTCCTTCAATTTATCTTCTTACATCTTCCTGTAATCAACAAGAACAAATCATTCAATACTTTTAGCACTTTTTCTTAGAGCTACCTTTCAAGGCAATGCTTTCCAAATTTATCGTTTATAAAACCATAAGTGAAGATTTTGCTGAGATGTTTCAACTATATCAGTAAGGAATCCACTTCCTCAAGTTTTCAGTATCGCATACCTCATTGCCTTGTGAGCTCTGGATATCTTCAATATACATTTTTCTACTAGACTTTTCCTAAATGACTTACCTATTAGTCGACTGCATCATTTCAAAGTTGTTCCAACACTTAAGGTATTTGTCGCAGCAACATTGCATGGCTCGAAACATTTGCTTTTTTGAGACAAGGTTTTGCTATGTAATTTAGACAGGTCATTTATGGACTTAGTCTACCCATAAACTCCTAAAGTAAGTTACAGAAAAGGCTTAAATAGACAAGTAGCATCATTTTGGGGGATCTCAGGAAGGTCAGGATCCATCAGAGATAGAGAATGGGAGTGAAAATCATGAGTCCCCTAGAGTATCATATTTATTGGACTGTTATAGATTTGGGAGGACTACAACGATAAGAAGGAACATTGAAGGCAAAAGTCCCTATGAAATGAACATGGTCCGAAGAGGAAACAAACAAACAAACAACAAAAAAGAGCAGTAAATCTCAGCTATTAAAATAAATGATCTTGGAGACTGGCAGCATTGTTGAGCTGGAGGAGTATCACCAGATGCGGCACTATCTTGACTGTGACTGTGAACTAATTCGACATACACAGGCGTCTCACTGTAGTCAGAAATTGATCCCTAACATAGCCTGGTCTCAGATAGCCTACAGCTCACTAAGAAGTCTAGGCTGACCTCAAACTCACAGCCATTGTCCATCTCAGCCTTCTGAGTCATAAGACCCCACGCCTGGCTTTACCATTCCATTTCTTGTGCCAGAGTCTGTTCATCTTTTATTTCTGTGTGCCAAGAGTTGCACATCAATTTTGTTTGCCTTAATTATCTATTTAGACTTCACATTGTTATACAATAGGTTTAGTTCTCATTGCAGAAGAATCCTTTTCTAATTTACTAAGAATGTTGGTAGATTTACATTTTTCCTGCTTGTGTATTGTAAAATTTCAAAAATATGTAGGTTACTTCTCTTGCCTTAAGGAAGTTCCCAATGGCAGTGTGTTTCTCTGATACTTAGCTCTACTGCATACTTCCCAAATTGTTCATTTGGTTTGCCCTGTTAAGGACAATCACATTTTCGATAGTTCAAACACATACTCATGGTGATCATCCTGCTTTCAGCCTCCCCAGCACTGTGATTACAGATGTGTGCCACTATACCCAGACTCTTGTCAGGCCAAGCCAGACCTGGATAGGGTTGGTGTAGCATATGGTGCTGGGATCAAACCTCGTTCCGTGCACTTGCCTAAGCTTGCTTAAGCAGGCTCATTAGGCCACTGAGCTATCTCACCAGCCCTTAGGGCCAGTTTAGTTTGGGGAAATCTAAAACTATCAATCCTTTTTTCTTTTCCAAGAAAAACCATGTAATTATGAAATGTTATTCTACATGGTTAAAGACCCTACCCTCCTGAAAATATTATATTTCTCTGGGGTTTTTTGTTTGTTTGTTTGTTTGTTTTGTTTTTGTGTTTTAATGGCAGGCTCAGCCCACCCTGGGGGTGGGGCTGGCACAGTATGCTGTTCCTGGGATTGAACCACCATCCCTGCGGTTCCCTAAGCTTTCCTAAGCAGGTGCTTTAGACCGCTGAACCATCTCACTGACCCACCTACTGTCAAATATTATACAGGAAAGAGAAACCTTTGGTGGTGTTATGGTTTGTGTATAGGTGCCCCCAAAAACCTCATGCAATCATGGGGTAGCTTCTGGAATTTGTAATTGATTATTTTTAAAATGGGTGCTGCACCTGCCCTGGGGCAGGTGATCTACATTTCAATGTAAGAAAGGAAGAGAAGTTAGCTGCTTCAGCTGTTGCTACTTTCCTCCCTGAGCTCTTGCCCTTGCCTGTCCGCCATGATAGGTTGTTTTCTTCCCTGTGCCTCGCTGCGTTGGAGTCAGCTGAGTATGGACTGAAACCTCCCATAACTCTGAGCTCAATAAACCTTTCCTTTCCTCATTTTGAGCGTCAGATGTTAGTCCCAGCAATGAGAGAAGGGTAAGTAAAACAGGTGCAATTGCAAACATCTTCTGTCCAAATCAGACAACGTTTCACTTCCTGTCTAACTTTGCTCTGTGTTCTCTCTCCTTCTTTTGAATTATTTTATAATCCTTAAAAAAGATCTGAATGTGCAAGACTGTATTCATTTCTTGATATTGTTCATGAATCTTAGTTAACACTCTGCGCTCTCAAATCCTTCATTTAAAAGTTGAAAGTAGGCCCAGGAAAAGGGCCCAGTGGTCTAAAGTGCCTGCTTAAGAAAGGTGAGCTAATCACAGGGACTGTGGTTCGATCCCGACACCACATGCTGTGCCAACCTCACCCTCAGGGCAGGCTGAGCCAGTCATAATAAAAATAAAGCAAAATTAAAAAAAGTAAAACTTGAAAATAATTGAATTTAGATTCTCATCTTTCAGAAGGAAGTAATAGTAGTGGTTATCATTTTATACTGGCTGCAGTGCATATTAGTTATATAGAAAGTGACTAATTTTTGGCATCATTATACAGGCACATATATGATCATTTGCTCATTTTTTCCACTTAGTCTTCCCTTTGTCCTTTTCCTTCAAAGCTAGTGCTGATGTATTCAGTGAAAGCACTTTCATATTCTCAGTAATAAGTCAGGTAGCATCATTCTTGATAAAAGACACAGGAACAGGTGACAATGTATATCAGCAGTAGAATGGATGAAGACACCATACAGTATGGTTGGCAAAAAGTGAAACATTGTAGAAGAACCTCTTGCACAATATATTTAGGAGGAAATCAAGCTGAGCTAATTTGAAATTTTAAAAGAATATAACCCTGGAAGGAGGTGGGCATTGTGATGATAATTGGAAGGGAAATTTGCAGATGAAGTTGATGTTTTCATATTTTATCTGGATTTTTTCTCATTAACTGAAAAAGCATTGAACTCTGAAATCAGAACTCTATAATCCTCTGTATGTCATTTGATCTTCGACACATGGTTGACACCTTGATAAAATCAATTTAACCACAAAGTAACTTATAGATGTTTAGTATACTCAAATAAAAACAAAAATAAATACACTCACCTGTGTGAAGATATGTGATTTTTTCAATAATATTTTATGCATTCACAGTTTTTGACAATTAAATCACTTTAAATATAAATGAGATTAAAATTGAGAAGTACTTATAAACTCCTGCACATAGTGTATTCTCTGGAATGAAGCAGTCACTTTCATTACCCTCAGATCAGGTGGAAAAGGAGTTTCTGCCTGGGGCACTTTGTGCTGTCACTTTCATTTTTACACAGAGTTTTACGTTTATTATGCTCAAATTGCTATATCGCTGAAGCACCTCTGCATGTTTTACGTCAGTAGATTTTACATCTATCATTATTAAGTGCAAGAAGTAAATAAGTATTTAAATGATACAACCTTATGGTTTGTACTTTGTGTACAAAGTGATAAATAAATTTGGGTAAATTTTATTTAAATCGGGGATAATATTTTCAAAAGTTTTTATCATATCATTCACTTATGTTGAGTGAGGAGATACTAGGGCCACAGTTATGAAATTTGATTTAAATTCATTGGTGACATTTTTTGAGAATGACATCGATTTTTATATAAAAATCTTTATTGCAGTTTTTTGAGGAATCATCATTGGAAAACACTTATTTTTTTGCATGGAACTAAATTCCTTTTGTTGATGATGCTATCATGATTCCCATAAAGATGCTGTATGTTGATAAAATTAAATATATCCTTGAATAAAGCCACAGTGCTAGGTATCAGTTATTATCATTTTAGGCCATGTACTTGCCTTTTTTTTCTAGCTGCTTCTGTCATGGACTTTATTATTTTCTCATTTCACAATTATACCAGGATAATACCATTTATTTCAAAATTTTATCAAATCTGGATATAGATTCCTGATGCAGCATAGTTTTTGAGTACTGCAAAGGCCATGTAGCAATATCCAACAAATTAAGGTAGGAATCAGAGATCATTTGCACAAAGCCTGTAAAGAACAAAATGACCTTACTAGCACTCATGTTTCCTGCATTTCTTTTCTGTATAGATGTTGGTAACCTCTAACATGTCAAAAATGTGATATTTTACGTCCTCTTACCGAGGAAAGGTAATAAAGTGTCATATTGATCGTTTTCCTCACGAAAGTGGTGGAAATCCATCTCTGCTTTCTTGATACAAGGCATCGGTCTTCACCACCATTTGTCTTGCGTGAGTCCCTAGTACGTTACAGCCCAACTGACTCTCCTGTAGGACAGTTATTTTGTTTTTCCATTCGACTTTCTGTCCACTGCTTAGTACTCCTCCAGATCTCTTCGGTCGCTCGGAAGAACACCTAAACCTCTTCAGCGTGATTCACACATTCCTCCATTTGCCTTCGGACCAACAAGAAAGCTCACCGCTTGGCCTTCCTAGTTCACACGGAATCTCCCAAACTGTAGTCATCTTCCACTTGGGTAGATATAGCCTCTGATCTTACTTTGAGATCTGAGTCTTTATAACCTTTGCTTATTTGTTATAGGCATGGATGTGTAGTGCACGATTACATTCCTGTGGGGGCGTAGGCCTTGTAGATAATGGATCTGCTGGCCTTTCCATCCGCTTTGCCATCCCTCACCCCTCTTCCATCATCTCTTGGGCCCCACCCCACTGCTGTATGTATTGCAGTGCACAATGCTTCTTTTTCCTTGCCCTGAGTCTATACATGTACATGATACACCTCAATTCTTTTTATCATTCTTTGTCCCTCCTCTCTTTCTCTCTACATTTTATTTTTTTTTCTCTTTGAGAAAGTTCTGTCTCCATAATTCCTATTAAGTATCATTTATTTTGCTATTTATTTATTTATTTGTTCTCGTATATAAGAGGAGCCCTGCAACATATAGTTGTGCATGTCTCATTTACTTTACTTAAAAATGTGGACCTGAGATGCATCTATTTTTCTACGAATGGCTCAAGTTTATCTTTGTAGTAAAATATTATTTCATTTTGTGTAAGTAAAAATAAATATATTTATCCATTTATGTGTAGATGGATGTTCCGGCCTTTTGTCAGACTCAGCCATTATGGACTGTGCAGCTGCAGACGCGAACACGCATGGGTCCCTGTCATTGTCTGGAAGATAGCCAGAAGGGAAGAGCAGTGACAAAGGGAATTTCTAGTTTCATGTTTTTGAGGAGCCTCCACACTGCTGTCTGCACTGGTTGTACAGTCTAATTCTTACCAAGAGGATGGATGCATTCCTGCTCCCCCAGTTGTCTCTCTGGCGTTTGTTGTCCTGTGATTTCTTGATTGGGGAGATTCTTTTTGGGTAAGATGGAATTTCATTCTTCTGTAAATATGTATTTGTCTAACGGCAATGACCAATGTACTATTTCATGTATTTATCAGCTATCTGTACTTCTTTTATGAAGTGTTCATTCATTTTCTTTGCCCGTTTTTGGTTTGTGTCTTTTATTCTGGTATGTCTAATTGCTGTGAATATTTTTGTGTATTGCACATATGAATTTACTGTTTCAGCAATTATGAGCAACATTTTTCCAAGTCTGTAGGCTCTTTTTCACTTGGTTGGATGTTGTTATGCCATGCAGGAGATTTTTTAATTTGATATGGACCCATCAGTTCATTCTTGGTGGCATTGCCTGTCCGACCAAGGTTCTGTTCAGAAAGTCCTTGCCTACACCAATCATTTCAATACTTTTAACTGAGTTGTGTTCAAGCAGGAGAAGGTTTTCTGTTTTATTATTTGGATCACCTAATTTGATTTCAGTTTCGTACATGAGATACACACAGGTCCATGGTCATTGTCTTTTCTGAGAGACAATTTGGCCAACATCACCTGTTTAAGGGGCTTTCAAAATAAGTAAGTCAATAAATAAATAAATATAAATAAAGGAACTATTTTCCAGTGTACATTTTACGGTCCATTTGTCAAAGACCAAGTAGTTTGTGAATCTTGGTGTTTCCCTCATCTTCAGTCCTTCCTGAAAATCTTTCATATTTCCTCATGTTAAATATCAGCATAAATATATCCTGAGTATCATGTGAAAAATCTCTGAAATTTTTAAGAGTCTTTTTTTTTCATGTCACCATTCATCGAGCTACAGTGAGAAGAAGCAGATACACTTAACATACTTACACTTCAGTAAATAATGAGACTGTAACTTCTCAGAGTCCAGCATGAATTTTTAAAAATATTTATTGAAAGTACTGAATCAGCATTAATGACTTTACAGTATTCAGAATAATTTGCACCTATTACATACTTAAATACATTTAAGAATGAGGCCAAGTTCTGAGACTCAAATTTTTGTTGACATAGTTTAAAGATTTCATCAGAGCAAACTTTAGGCTGACACTATAATTACCAACATTTTGAAAAGCCATTTTACATGTTCAATAAATAAAACATATAACATCTCCATGTTCGACAAACACCAAACCATTTACATTTCAAGTGGTACACAATCTTAATTGTGTTGTGTACTTACATAAACTTTTTGGCAGTATCCTTGTTGTCATATGCTTTTTCCTATAAAATGTGCTTCAGTTGTGCATTGCAACTATAATTTTACTTGGATGTGTCTAGCACAGAAAGATTTTCCAGACTTAATATGAAAGGATTCATAAACGCTAAACTCATCCCAGAAGGCGCTATACAATTTGTGTGCTGCTTTGTGAGGTGTCAGTTTGGTGAAGGTTTCTCTCCGGTCTCAAGATGAAAATTATCTTCCTCAGAAACATCTTCTGGAAAAACCTCAGAATTGAGGTGTGGAACATAACATTGAAATTTTTCCTTCTGAAAAGTGTGCGTATCAGGAAGACTGAATCACGTACACGGAGGTGTGTGGCGAGTTTCTCCTTCACCTGCCTTTCTTGTATTTCATCCTCAATAGGCAGCCTTTGTCTTTGCACCTCAGGCTCCCTGAATAGAAATCTGTACTGAAAATAAAGTTTCCTTGTTAGGAACATAATGGATATTTTCTCAGTTTCATTTTCTTTTCTTTCTTTGTTTTACTCTGTATCATGGAAAATTCATTACTAGACGGAAGTCTATGTCAAAAGATAATTGATTATTTTATCTATCTATCTATCTATCTATCTATCTATCTGTTTGTTGTCTTTTGAGACAGGGTCTCGCTACGCAGTTCAGGCTGGCCTTGAGCTCATTTTAGTAGCCCAGGCTTGTCTTGAACTCGCACCGATCCTTCTGCCTCAGCCTCCTGAGTGCTGGGATTACAGGCATGCGCCACCATGCTCGGGTGATAATTGATTATTTTAACCAAAAATCACACCAACACATCAGAATGACATTAATTTTTTTCAAAATATGTTTTTGTATAAAATCATTGTGTGCCTAAATATGTGTTATCCACCAGAATGTAAATTCTCTGTGATCCTTAATTTTGTCCTCATGTTTACTATAACACAAGAAGATAAACAGCTTATCTTGTTGGACGTACATTCAACCCGGCTATTCCTCTCTTGAGTATTTTCCCAGAACAACTGAAAGCATCATACCACAGTGATATATGTGTACCTATGTTCACTGCATTGCAGATTTCATAGCTGGATCTTGGAAGCAACACAAATGCCCATCAACTGAGGAATGGATAAAGAAGATGTCATTTTACACAATGGAGTATTATTCGCTTATGAAACAGGATAAATTGGAGGCTTTATTGATAAATGGATGCAACTAGAAACCATACTCCCAAGTAAAATAAGTCAGACATGTGTGTGCAGAGTACTGTCTCCTTAGTGTGAGAACCTCATAGAGAAACTAAAATCTGAAGCGAATGATAGATACTGAGCAAAGGAAATGAACCTGCTTAAAGGGTACGTGCTGAGTTCAGGAGAATGACTGTTGTGCATATTCCTTGATCAGATGGTTGTAATGTGAGTGTACAGTGATACACTTAGACCATCTGGAGTTTATTATGAGCTTCTGAACTTTGCATACTCTTCATCATAACATCGATATTTCACTAATTGTTTAATTCTACCAATAATAGGCTTTAGAGCTTTTATTGCATTTATTCAAAAAATTCAATTTATGATTTTGGTTATGTTGGGCTATCATAAGGTGTGGATATTCTGGCATTGGTGTGTGCTGTATCTTCTACAGTGGATACTGCATTGTTTCTTTACAGCATCACAAAGTATGCTGAAATTCCTTTGGCTGTACTTCTTGAGCAGTTTTGCAAGCTGTGTATTGTTGTCTCCCGTTTACATAAATACACAGGATTTCTACACTATTCACCTGAAAGTTCAATTTGTATTAGCAAATTGCTTTCCACAGAGGTAAGAGCTGAGTTTCCTGGGTGTGCATGTACAATGTTATCTCATACAGCCAGTGTGAATGGCTATTACTTAAGAAACAGTAAAGGCCAGGAAGAAGACAAGAGGAATTCTTATATGGTGGAGCGTAAATTAATATGGTCCTTATGCCAAGCATTATGGATGTTTCTCAAATACATTAAAGTATACCCACAGTGCTATCTATCTACTTTACTTCTGGATGAACATCCAGAAAGAAAAAATTTGGCACACCCAGGAAACACCAACATGTCTAGCTTGGTCAGGAAACTATTCACAATAGCTAACACAGAGAATCTGCCTAGGTGACCTGCAACATTTTTTTAATAGAGATCTATTCATCCCTAAAGACTGAATTCCTGTAACTTGTAGCAAAATGAGTGAATTGGACTTTATTACATTGAGTAAAATCAGCGAGATAGCGAGATGCACGCACTGCATAGGGTATTTGTTTATTTATTTGTTTTTTTGTCTTTTTGAGACAGGGTCTTGCTATGCAGTTGAGGCTGGCCTTGAGCTCACTTTTATAGCCCAGGCCGGTCTTGAATTCGCACCAATCTTCCTGCCTCAGCCTCCCGAGTGCTGGGATTACAGGCGTGCGCCACCATGCTCAGCTTGCATAGGGTATTTGTACATGGAAGCTAAAACTCGGTTAATCTTAACGCAGAAGAGTGGCCAATGGAGAACGCGATACTATGAGATTAGAAGCGGGTGCAGGACTCGGTCTGTGCACTTGCAACCACGCATGCAAATAGCACAGTGATATCAAATAACTCCTATTCATACACATTAAATCCCAACATGATGCAATTTTCAAGATTCCCTGTGGATATGTGAGTCTTATGTCACTGTGTTATTCTTTACAATCACCATTATTTGCATTTTAATAGTGTTTTAAATAGTAATCCTCACAAGTGACATTAACTCTTTCAAATTTGGCATAGATATATGATTATCACTTTTCTATTGATAATTGTGTCTTTTCCATGTATTTAAGAGCATATATTCACATCAGCTTATTTAGTGGGTCAGAAAATATCTACCTGGAAAGTTACACTTGTGTATATTTATTACTTTTATCATATTCTTCTTCAGGGTGGGTACTGACAAAAACCACAGGCCTCGTGCATGCACGGCCAGAACCAGATGAATAAGCCATGTCCCAGAGTTCTTAGCATATTCTGAAACTCTACTTTTTCCTGCTTCTCCACTGCTATCTTTAAAAGTGTTTCTGTGTATGTGTCTGTGTATGTGTGTGCCTGGGAGTGTGTGTGTGTGTCAGAGAGAGAGAGAGAGAGAGCAAAGAGGAACACATTCATGTGGATACTTTGTGCACATGTGCTACAGGTGCACGTTGAAAGACAGTTTAGATATTTACATGCCATTCTTCAAATTGAAGTTAATATAACAATGATCCTGTATGCTCATTACTCATGAGTGGCTGTTGGACATTAATTTGTAGCTCTTTGCCTGCATGTTCTCACGTGATTTGGGCTTCTATTCTTTATTGCCAAGAAATAATTTTATTTAAACTTGCAATGTTTGACTTTATTTTGAACTTCCTGTTTTGAAAGTGAAAAGAAATACTACTTAATCAGATCTTTTTTCTTTTCTTTGCTTTGCCTTCCTTTCCTTTCCTTTCCTTTCCTTTCCTTTCCTTTCCTTTCCTTTCCTTTTTTCTTTTCTTTTCCTTTCTTTTCTTTTCTTTTCCTTTTCCATGTGCAGGTTCTCACTATGCAGCTGGGACTAGCACTGATTCTCCTGTTTCCCAGACTTCCTACTGCTGAGATTACAGGTAGGCGCCACCACATCGGGACTTAATTTTTTTTAAGTAATTGTTCTATGTATTTATGAGCCTTAATGTTGGTTTAAAGATTTCAGATATATTGAGTGTTTTTACCAGCCTTTTGTTCACTTTTTTGAACAGTCTTGGAGTTCTCAGAATCACAGCATTTATTTTGGTTCCAGGTTTATATGCTTGAATTACTATGGTGACTTTATTCTCTGAAGCAAACTGAGAGGCAAGCAGAGGGTATGACCTCAGTAAGAAAAGAAGAAACTTCGTTGACTTTGTTATCATCACACCTTCTAAATCTGATCTAACTGCTATGCCTTAAAACAAAAAGAAGGTTCACCTGTAGTAGAGGGAAATTTAAGTTTTTACTTTTTCTTCTTTTCTTTTTGATAAAGTGTTTCACTACACAGTTCAAACTCATAGCAAGCTTCCTGTTTCAGCAGCCCTAGGGCTGACGCTACAGGGATGCATCACCACGGCCTATTCCAGAGCGGGCAGAGCATGCAGTGTGAGGGATTGAGCTTGGGGCCTTTTGTTTGCTAGGCATGTGTTTATACTATCAAGCTATCCCTGCAGTCTGAATTTTAACAGGAGGCAGGGATGGGACAGTTCAGGCAGGCAGGTTCCTGAAGGTGTGACCCAGAAGTGTTTCGCTCCCTCCCTTGCAGCAAATGCCCAATGTTTTACCCAGTGAGGAGGAAAGTGGCTAAGATATTGGCCAACCAGTGTCACAGAGCCCCCCTCAGAGACATCTGCCCAGAGAGGACGTTCCCCACCTCAGGGGTGCCAGCTCAATGCTGTGGACTGACAGAGGGGCTTCTCTGCTGAGGGTCAGAACAGCAGCAAGCACCATCTGTGCTTTAAAGTTGTGTGTTTCCGCTTTGGTGGCCCCTTTTGAATGTCTCTACATTATGGTACTTATTCCCTTTTGCTTCCTCAGCACTGCTGAGCAAACACTTTTAGTAGATAGCCCATGATATCTTAGAGTTGTGCTTTTACCTTTCCATTATGTAGATAATAAACTAATACCTAGTTAGCAATCCCTTTAGTATCTGCCACAAGAGTGCTATTATCTATTTTCCTGAAGGGCTACTGCTTGGTTATAACTTTGCAAACCCCCAAAAATCAGAGTTTCTCAGTATAGCTAGCACTTATTGAATGTAATAATCTTAAGTTTCCTTCTCAGAGATTTTGATGATTAAAACATACAAATAATTCTTATAACTAATCAGGTTTCTGAGTGGTTACATAAAAGGAAGCTATCTGGGGTTCAATCCCCAGGTATGCCTGGCTGGCCTCACCCCAAGGGTCACTGAGACTGCAATTGAGATGGGCACGGTGGCACTCGCCTGCAATCCCAGTGCTTGAGAGGTTGAAAACAGGAGAATCAGTACATATCTCATCTGTGTGGTGAGACCATGTAGACGCTGAACTAAGCACACAAAAAAGAAGCTATTTAAACTTCTGTAAGTAATTTTAGAAAGATATTTTAACAATATCTACTGGCATGAATTCAATTGATTGGCGGTAATAATGGATGGTAGGTGCCCACTGTAGAAACAGCTTATGAGAGACACGGTTTGAGTCTCAGAACTTCACCTTCATGATTAGAGGAAGCATGACCAAATAACAAATTAAGTATTGTATATAATAATTCCATTACAAAACATTTAATAACTTCATCAGTATTTCATGAAAGATATCTCTATCTTAACAGAGCCTATGTGTTTTGCTAAAATGGTTCACTATGTTGTGTAGTCTGGCTTGAAGGCTGAGGTCCACTTGCCCTATTTCATCTAGTACCTTTGTGCGTAGAGCTGCTTATAAGTTCTACATAGAAGCTGTGCGCTCCCTGTGTACTCTCAGAAAATAGACTCTATTGATTTATTAAAAATGATACACAACTCTAGTGTTAGTGTTCATATTAATTTGCTAAATATATATATATATGCATGTATACATTTATTTACACTCACATGCACATGCACACATAGTTTTGTTTTAATGGATTGCTCCATATTTATAATTTGATTCTATTAATACACATATACAACATAATATGTTTTGTATTGTACATGCGGTGAGGCTTTAGTTAGCCCCTCAAAGAGATTACATACCCTCCAAGTAACCAGAGTCTACTTAAATAGAGCATTGGTTCATAATTGCCTATTTGAGATTTAAGGAGAATTTTCAAGTAAAATCCTAGAGCATACTAATTCTGAGGAATTTTTAGCTTCCGTAAACTCCCCACCCCAGGCTAACCAGTGACATTTCTTTTTAATTTAACCACGTGAACATCCTCATGCATTCATTCTCTAGAGCTAAAAAAGGTCCCATGCGGTTTGTCTGTTTTACCGTTTAATTGCTTCAAAAACTTCCAGATTGTTTTCTAGAGCAATTTGCCTTGTTCTCCGGGTAACTTGGAGAACTTTCAGCATGATGTAAACAAAGGAAAACAACAACAAAATGGAACGATCAATCAAGAGAACGATATGCTAATAAGTCAAAAACGAGAGGGTTCTGTAAACTCCCGGTGCCCTCCCTAGATTGGGAGCTCACAGTGCATTGAAGGCTGTCATTTTGGAGTCACAGCTCCCTTTCCATTTCAAGAGCGTGAAGCGGCTGAGTGTGCAGATAGGAGCCCACGCATGCGCAGCACTTCCAAGAGCGGTGTGCCTCCCTGAGGGGGTGGTCCCCTCCGCTCAGCACTACTGACTCAATGCTACCACACGCTTCTTGGTAGCAGTTTTAATTCATTTCCATTTTAAAATTTTTCTTGAAATATAGCTAAATTAGAAGGATGAATTGTGCTATAAAAGCTTTCAGATCTATCGGTTTTTTTTTTTGTCTTTTTGAGACAGGGTCTCACTATGCAATTGAGGCTGGCCTTGAGCTCACTTTTTAGCCCAGGCTGGTCTCGAACTCACACCGATCCTCCTGCCTCAGCCTCCCAAGTGCTGGGATTACAGGCGTGAGCCACTACGCCTGGCTATCAACTGTTTTAAGATCTGAAGTTTTTCTTTTCTTTACCTGTGCCATGAAACTGAAAAAACTAATTAACGAAATAAATTGCTAACTGAATTGCTGCAAAGTTTGCTTACAGGTAAAAACATGAGTTTTAATACAAAGATCAATTAAATATTTTTTTTCTAGTTTGAGAAATGTGAAACAGAAAAATCTATAGTCATTTCAATGTTATAAAATTTTGTATATACTCCTTGAACCAGCACTAAGGTTAATGGAACAGTGCCGTCGCAAATTAATGCTCCATAATAGCAAATATGAATAATCTCTGTCTTTTTGCCTGGAGGTATAGCTACCATGCTATGTTTCAAAAGAAACCACTAATACTGAATGGACTGTCTTTGGTTCTTTGCAAGTCAAGCTCTGCCACCTGCTGTACGGGAGCCGAGCAACTTCAAATTCGACAAGCATGAGCTACATCTCACTGAGTCATCTTTCACGTGAAAGTTCCCATATTAAATACTTCTGCGATTGTAATAAGAAATCCTACATGCAAAATGAAAGTTGCTTCAATTTGCCAATATTATGCAGATGAATTCCTAATCAGCGCTGAGTGACTTGTTTCCATTTTTAGCCCGTCATTTTAATTTTGTTACAGGTTCTTGGAATATTGTTTACTGAAACTTTAAAGTATATTACAATACATTGGTTGAATTATTATTATTATTATTGCTATTATTATTATTATTATTATTATTATTATTATTATTATCTTTGGCTTTTTGAGACAGGGTCTTGCTATGCAGTTCAGGCTGACCTTGAGCTCACTTTTGTAGACCAGGCTGGTCTCAAACTCACAGCGATCCTCCTGCCTCAGCCTCCCAAGTACTGGGATTACAGGTGTGCGCCACCACGCCTGGCCCATTTGCTGAATTATGAAAATGTTATTTGCAATCTTAAAAGAGTCTGAATTTAACAATGTTCTATTCCAATAGAAAACAACATAATTAGAAAAATATTTATTGTCTGTACTTTATTCCAGACACATTAGTTACCTCTTATGGGGCAACTGGAATTTAATCACTATGACTGAAAAAGTGAAATTTCAATCCCACTTCTGCCTATTGAATTGAAATAAAAAATAATCTCTTAAGATTCATTGCCACAGTGTACATGAGGTTAAGTTTGGGGATTGTAATTGCTTCATTATTTAATCCTTCTGTATTTTTACTATCATTATAATATATAAAGATTTTTTTTTCTTTGTTTGTTTGTTTTGTCTTTTTGAGACAGGGTCTCCCTCTGCAGTTCAGGCTGGCCTTGAGCTCACGTTGGTAGCCCAGGCTGGTCTTGAACTCACACCAATCCTCCTGCCTCAGCCTCCCAAGTGCTGGGATTACAGGCATGTGCCACCACGCCCCGCTCTCTCTCTCTCTCTCTTTTTTTTTTAATTGTACGTATTTTTTTTTTTAACTTTATGTTATAGCTGGCTTACTCTGCCCTGGAGGTGGGGCTGGCGAAGTATGTGTGCCAAGAATCAAACTGCAGTCCCTGTGATTGCCGAAGCAGAAGCTTTAGACCAATGAGCTATCTCCCCAGCCCCTAAAATCATTATTTCTGATATATTGTATAACACTACTATTTTTGATCTGTGCTATAATTATTTCCAAATTCTATAATTCTAAAGTTATCAGTAAAGAAAAAATAAAAATACTGCTCTGAGTCCCTGGAAAAAATTTAAGCCAATAGAGTCTACAACCCAACTTAACTGTCACAGATATTCACACATTTTTTTTTCTTATGAGCAGAATATATTTATTAGGGGAAAGAAAGTTCTTGTCTAAGAGAGGGACAGGAGAGGGTTTCTGACTGGGGTGATCTCCAGGAATGTTCACACATTTAAATAATCTTTCTCATCCCTCCGTGCAATGTTTATAAAAATTCAAGTCGAACTAATGATTGTTTACCTTAAATATTAATTGATTTCTTTTTTTCTTTTTGCACAGAACTTCTAAATCCTAACCTGACTTAGAGCAGGATTTTCCCTTAATCTTAGCAGAGCTTGCAGATAGTCCATATTTTAGGTCTGAAATTATGATCAAGGCAAAAGACATTTCCCACACTCTCTCACACGCTTTCTTTTAGGAGTCTGAACAAACTCGTTTATTTTGGGGAGATGTCGGTGCACATGGGGTGTATCGTTTGGGGGCTTTGGGATTAAGATGTTGATGTGTCTCTCCTCAGATCAGTATTTGTCATTTATATTTCTTTTGATGACAATTTCAGAGGGCATGTGTTTAAAAACTGGCTCACTTGCATACTGTTTTATTGTATTGGCAACTAACAGATTTCGTTTTTTATTGGTCTGTACTGGATTGAGCACATTACACAAAAAAGATTTTTTTCAGTTACTGTTTCATAAAAAGTGATTGTATTACTAATTTATTAATTTATTTAAAAGAAAATTTAAAAAGATTATCTACAGAATAAGAAAATGCTAGCTTTAAAAGGTTGCAGTAGAATCTTCATCAGATTTAAGAACCAAAAATTATCAACTACAGAGGGTTAAATTTGATATAGTCATTTATTTTCATTCCATACTGTTTCAGAAATACTTAATGTGTGTTATAAAAAGATAAAAATAACTTGTTGAAAATCATGGACAATATGTAATCATATGTATATATAATAAAATATTCTGTATTTTGTTTTGTATGTCTTCCCAGGCAGGCACTTATGTCACTGAGCTATATCCTCAGCCCTAATATATAAATGTTTCAAAAAATTAATTGGAGCTGCATTCTAATTCAATTCTTTTGTATAATTTATTGAAGACATTTATACTCTGTAAATCCATCACAGATTGTGCTACTATAATCATAGGTATTTATCTATCAGTGTAATATGATATCTTCAGGTGTTTTGAGAAGACAGTTAGGTGGGAAATAGTTGAGCCAAACTGAACTTCTTGTTTTAGTTTTTGAAGAATCTCTATACTAATTTCTATAATGGTTGTCCTCATTTACAAACTCTCCAATTATATAGAAGGTTTTCTCTCTGCCAACAACCTTGCTAGCCTCACTTATTACTTTAAATCTTTAGGATAACATTCTTTCTGGAGTAAGATGGAATCTGTATTGTTTTAATTTTCATTTCACCAATGGTCAGAGAGGTTGAACACATGTTTTCATGTATTTGCTAACCATTCACAATAGTTAAATACGTGAAGCGGCCAGTATGTCTATAAACAGATGAAGGGATAAAAATGTGATTTTTACACACAGTGTAGCACTACTCTGTAATAATAAGGATAAACTTGAGTCATTTATTGGGAAGTTAATGCATTTTGTGGGCTTAACGTTAAGTAAATCAGGTGTAAAGTATAAATGTGGTTTTCTTATATGTAAAAACCAAGTAATAAATTATGACCAAAATAAAATATAAAAAATACAAAATAAGGAGTTAGACTTTTTGCAAAAGAAAAGGGTGGAGAAGGGGGTCAAGTGGAGAAGGATTTGGACAGATGGACGGAGACGCGCTGTGGCACGCGCTGGCTCCTGCCAAGGAATGCAGCTGTTGTTGTGGCAAACTTGTACCAAAGAAGCCTATAATTAAATAGCCCTCTACAGAAAAGCTGATATACAGCTGTGTTTGAGATTACCTTTGTGTAATATTCTACCACAATAGATGTTCCAATTCTGGTAAATCAATAAAGTGACTTATGTGTAGGACCTACGTTTACTTTTAAAACTAAAAAAGGCTATAAGAGAAGTAGAAAAGCTTGTCCTCAGTTAAATGTGTGTGTAATATTACATTCTATAGTTTTGTATTCAAAAATATCGTCACTTAGAAACATTGTCCCTCTTCTTTTTTAGAACAAATTATATATATATATCAACAATTAGTAGTAATCTTTATGAATCAAATTTTCTTCAGAAATGTCAAATCACCTGGCATGTCTGATACTTTTTCCCTGTCTTAGTGTCAGTCTCTTTTATCGCGTAGGTCCTTAATCATCAGTATGTGTGTCCCATCTACCCTGCTCTAAACCTTTGTTCCTTACCCATAGATCTAACACATGAAAGTTCCCATTCCTACTTGAATGGCAAGTTGTTTCTCATTTTCTAAAACTGTTACCTGGCTGGATTCTCAGCCCCGGTCTCTCTGTCTCTCTGTCTCTCTGTCTCTCTCTCTGGCTCTGCCTCTCTTTCCCTCTGTCTCTGTCTCTGTCTCTGTCTCTCTCTGTCTCTCTGTCTCTGTCTCTCTCTCTTTTCATACTTTTAAACCATGGTCTCATGCATTTTAGGTAAGCAAAAACTACCAAACTACATTCCCAAAAGTTCTTAAAAATTTTATTTTGAAACAGGGACTTGTAAATATGTCCTGGTTTGACTCCAATCTGTAGTCCTCATAACTTTCACTACCAAATATATAACCCTTCACCCCAACTCTCATTTGAGCAGTCACTGCACTGTATATTTTATGTTTCTTCTATTAATAGCTTTTGATTTTGGCCAGGTTAATATAGCATACATACAGAACTCCACAATGGTTTGATTTTTATGCTATTGTAAAATAAGCAAAGAGCCATGACTTATGACAAATATGTTAAAAGTATATGACTAATATGTTGAAAATTAGAATAATTTCATAATTCTCTATTTCCTGATACATAGTTTAATAGTAAGTAAGGAACAGATACTATTTTACCACTGTATGTGAACATCTCCTACAGGACTTCTATTTATATAGTTTACTTGACAGAAAAAAGGTTGCAACAAACTGTTGCTTTATAAGTAAAGTATTTTACATAAAATATTTTTAAAAATAGTGTTTGAGGGGCTGGGGAGATAGCTCCGAGGCACAAGTGCCTGCTGGGCAAGTGCAAGGTCGTGAGTTCGAACCCCGGTCCCCCCCCCAAAAAAAAAAAAATAAATAAATAAATAAAAATAGTGTTTGAGAACAGGGATATAGCTAAGTGGTATAGAGTGTGCCTGTCAAGTACAATGTTCTGAGTTTAATTCTTGCCATAAAAAAAGAAAATGCGTTTTATATTTCTTGGCCTATCCAAACAAAAAAAAAAAAATATTTCTAGATAGCTAAAACAACAACAACAACAAAAAAAGGAAATCACAACAAGCTTGGCAAAGATATGCAAATTCCAAAAGTCTGTGAGCACCGGCAGCTGAGGGGGCCTTTACGTTCCTAATCAAGCCAAGATTTAGTATCAGTGGGAAAAATTAGGACACATCCCAGCTCCACGCCAGCATGGGAGTCGGATGCAGACGCACACTACGCACGCGTTGGGAGCGTTTGGCAAGCACGCTGCTATAAATACGGACTCATAACGTTTGCAAGTGCATACTTTCGTGTAGGCAACCCCCAGAAGAGATGTGTTCCTTTCACAAGAAGCAATCGTCATTGAAATTTAGCTCTTATAAGATACTTAAACACATTCTCCTGTGGCAGAGTGTCAACAAAGTGGCATGTTAGACCACTCAGACTACAATCACTGGAAAAGAAATGTGCTTTCTAAAAGTCTTAAATGTAATTATGTTTTAAATGTTAACAGGGGGAGTTCTAGCCCTGGGTAGAACAGAGCATTCTATGATATATTAACTCCCTTACTGTAAGCAACAATAGCATGTGCATGACTCAGGGTGTGTGTGTGCGTGTGTGTGTGTGTGTGTGTGTGTGTGTGTGTGTACACTTTAGAAAACTGAATCCCTGAGAGAGGCAAAGGAAGTTCCCTGGGCACAGTGAGAGAACAAAGCTGAACAGTCTTTAAAGAAAGCAACTCAGGCAATGCAAGGAAAACCTAATGCGTGGAGTTTAATGCTCTGAAAATGGCTGTGACTTCATAGGAAGAATTCGCCTGGATGGAGGTTCAGAGAGGTGAGCAGAAAACAGTGTGCCTGTGTGTGTGTGACTTCATAGGAAGACTTCCTTGCCAAGTTTAATATGAAGAATATAGAGGAGATGAAAAGAAGAAATCCAGAAAATAGTAATAATCAACTAACAATTTAAGAGCTTAGCAAATAGTTGTCACTGTGATCTGAGTTCGAAATCACTGACAAGGCTCTAGCACCCATAATCACAGTCAACAATCATAAGGTGTCTTATCTTGTGATCTAGGCAAAAAGTGAAAGACATCAACCTGATTGATTGCTAGAGTGAACCTGGTTACTGTATGATTAACATTTTAAGCATATAGTAGAAAAACATGGAATTCTTTAGGTATACTAATGCTACCTTCCTAAATCTTTAAGTTTTAAAACAAAGTCTGACAAAATAAAAATGAACATAGAAGACACAAAAAAATTAAACCAAAGAGAAAGAAAGAATATGAAAACAGTCTATCAGGAAATCCAGACATAGTCATTTTGAGACAGAAATTTAAATTAGAATTACTATTCATATGTACACAAAAATACAAAATTCAGATATTCTATAAATTAAACAAACAGAAGTTTAACTTATTTCTATGTACTACATGGATTTTGGTGCTACTTTCAAAGGATTATTTTCATGTCATATTCTTTAGACTTCAATTGATTTTGTGCAATTGTATTCTGATTGTGTTTTATACACATATAGAACTGACTTTTTATATTGATCGAAAGCCTATAAAGTTTGCATAATTGCTTATTTATGCAAATAGATATTTTTTGAATTTCTGAAAGACAAATAAAGAATAGTTTAGAGTATTAGTATTGTCTCTGTGTATTAAAGGTTGCGGAGATGTTAGCAAAGTGTATTCAATTTATTAAAATAAATGCAAAAAATAAAAGCAATTTACACATCATATGTATTTGCTAGCGCAAATTACCCAATACATATATATGTGATTAAAATATTTTAAATGTGTGAACAGTATCCTTGAAGGACAAATATTCAAATACATAAAAATATGTAAGTGAAGCCTGTAATTGTCAGTTAATAAAGATGTACTGCTCAATAAAAACATAAATATAATTTACATGGATTCTCAATTGTAAATAGGCTCTAACTTGTGTACTTGGAAGTCCACATTCAAATATTAAACATTATCAGACAAAAATGTGAAATTTGTCATAAATATACAAGCAATAAATGATAGCACAATCTCCACACCTGAGAAGAGATAAAAGGCCTGAGATAATATATGATTTAAATTTCTATAATAGATATCAAATTAGCCTTTTATATAAAATTTATCTTCAGATCAGTATGCAAATTAAATAGTTTAAGTTAGATGATATAAAATTTCTCACAGTATTGATCCTAATCAAAGTTTTGACAACATTAGCTATTATAGATTAAATATCTAATTTTCATCAATATAAAATTACCTTTGTTTTATTTTATTTATATATTCATGTGTTTGTTTGTGTATTTATTATTTTATTTTATTCATTTATTTATTTATTCATTTGCTCACTTATTTATTTATATTTTAGGCAAGGTCTATGAGGTGTTCAGCATCTCACTACTAGATCGGACTTGTAGTAATCCTCCTGTTAACAAAGAGCAGGGATTATAGGCACATACATCACCACACCCAGTCTCAGTTGCTGTCTCACCAGTCCCCCAAGGTGAGGTCAGCACAGCAGGTTGAGATCAAAATCCAGGCTCCTGTGTCTGCTTACAGGTGCTTTAATCTGCTAAGCTCTTTGGCCTGCCCTTGTTTTTGTATTTTAGAAGTGGTAATATTTATCAGTACTAACTACAATATTCCAAACACTGCAAAATGGATAGCTTCTAAACAAAACTTATTATCCCTATTTGACTCAATGTATACTTTTGTTCTTCTAGTAATTATAAAGAGCACAGAGTGTAGACATGATAATTTTTCTAATCATTATTGGTATAAAAAATTTTCTTCACATTGAACTAAGTAGCTGTATACATAATCCAAAGTTTCATAACTGCCTTGGGTTCTTGGCGAAACGGGAGATGATGGAAGCTGTTGATTTAAGCCTTTTACAGCTCAGCAGACTAATCTAGCTTGAGGTTTTATGTCTCATGGTTCAACTTTTCTACTGGGTGGTTAAAGGCAAGTTAAATCAAGACCTGTAAATAAAAACATGGAACTTTCATACCATCCAAGATCAGTCATATCCTCTCAGGATTTACTTTGAAACCATGTACAGTGCTACGTAACACAGATGAACAGAAATCAAGGACTTAAAGGTTAAACAAAGAAGTGACTATAAGCAGAAAACATAGGATACATAGCAAGAACAAAATCATGCATTGGATGAATTAGGTAGAAGTCCTAAGAACCTCCAAAAGGTTTATCACACTGAGGATAGCAATGTGCAAGGCTAAAACTATGCGTGTAATGCCTTTCATTCTGGTCTTTTAGACATGTGGTGCTTCTAATGTAATTTCAGTTACTGCTACTCTCTCTGTCAAGTAAATGGTTGGTTTACAAGAAAACAAAAATGGTATTAAATGAGAATAAGAGACTAGGAAAAATATCAAATGATTGACAGGCTATAATGTTATACATGCTTAGATTTCTAAATTCCTGTGTAAAAATGTGTAACTATTTAATTATATTTGAGATTTATTAGAATATCAATGATTGATAGATAATATGAATTATAAGTTAAATCTAATATGTTTGATACTGAGAAAGACAATAATGTTAAGCTCAAGTACCTATGTTATAGAGTAATAGTATCACTAAACATTTTTTCTGGAGGGTTTGAATATAAGTTTACAGACCAAAAACTGGAGAAAAAGAAGGGCTACAAAGATGGCCAATATTTTGGCTCTAGCCCTTCAAAGTCAGTGAGGACTCAGGACATAAGAGAACCTGTACTGTAAAATCCTAACTCAGTGGTTTCCCGAATTTTCAGTTCAAGGAGATTATGGGGCTACAGAGCAAAGTGACTGAAGATATACAATACACCTAAGGAGAGTCACCTAGAGAGGAAACATTCTCTTAGGCTTTCACAGAGAGTAAATTGGTGAAGCAATGCCGTGACTCATCCAGATAGCTGACACTGACAACAGCTATTTGGCTGAGGATAGTAATTGATTACTGTGGGTGTGGGTGCTGCACCTGCCCTCCGGCAGATAATCTGATTAAAATAGCAGGAGGAGAGAGGCTTTCTAGCTGCCTGAGCTGTTATCCTTGCCTTTGGTCTTTGCCACCACCAGCTACAGCTCTGTGCCCAGGCATCTCTGCCATGGAGCCAGGGGTGCATGGACTGACACCACCAATGCATGCAAACTAAATTAACCCTTCCGTCCTTAATTTTGGCTGTCAGCTGTTTGGTCCCTGCAACAAGAGAATAACTGAGACAGACACACTGAAGCCTTTGCACAAAGATCTAACACAAGGCATGGGTTCCCACTCTGACCAACTTTATTCAAAATGCTAAGAGTGTTAATAAATTTATCCATAAGAGAAGAAAATCAATCTTAGGTAACGGTTACAGGTAAGGTAAAATTATTCTGACTTGCAGATGACATGATCCTGTATATACCATTTGCAACTCTATAAAAGTAATATAAAACTATAGCTCTTATAGAATTCTATACCCAAGAATCTAAATACATTTTAAACTCTGTCTTGAAATTGATAAAAATAGTATGAGAGAACTACTATACTGAATTACTATTTTAAAATTATTTCAGTTAGAAATTTAACTATTTGAGCATCCGTACTTTCAAATATTTAATGAAATTAAAGGTGTTCTATCACAGTTTAGTTTCAATGAATGCTTGATAGAAAACTTCCTTCAGTAGGTCTGGTGAACTGGCTATGGACTTCTCAATGAAAACCAAGAGACTGGAATCTAAGTGAGTCTGACATCAAATCTCCACGCTTATTAGACTTGCTTTATTTTATTTATTTTGTTTAAATAATTTTATGTATTTGATGCATACAAGTTCTAGAATAGAACTTGCAGTGATCCTTTCTTTTTTTCAGCTTCCCAAGCACTGGGATTACAGGTGCAATGCCAATCACAGTCTCAATAGCCGTCTCAGTGCACCTTGGGTGGGGCTAGAGGTGAGGCCAGCACAGCAGGCCCAGGATACAATGTCCAGTCCTGTGACTGCCTAAGCAGAAGCTTCATTCCTAGACTTACTTTAGACTTACTATTTTGATTGACTCCACTGACTTTTCTCCTATTAAATTAGAAACTATGAAATTACTAAATCACCATTTTGATTCTATAGCATCATGAAATTATCTGAGATTTTACCTGCTTTTCTAATATGCCTTCTCATGAAGCTTCTATTATTTTGCTTTGTCTTTAATTACTTTAGAGTGATTATTAAAATAATGGGATAATTTTTGAATTAATGAAATTGTGAGTGCAGGAACAGGTAAATTTTGTTTTTTTTTTTTAATTGACTATTTTTTAAGGCACAACAGCAAATTTAACATTACAAAAAGTAGTTGTCTCTAATAGTTGACATTCATTAATATCAATGGTATAAATCCAGAGCTTTATGTCAAAACTGGAAACAAAACTTAGTTTTAGGAATATAAAAAAACATAATTCTTCACTGACAGGAAATCAAATTCAGTTCAGATATTTAGAAAATAGTAATGTTACACACCAAAAAAGAAAAGACCCAGTCACAAAATGAACAGTTGCAATGAAGACACTCTGAAAGGAAGAAGTAAAAATGGGCAAAAAGTATATGAAAAATATTCAGTGTCTTCGGCCCTTTAGAGGACCACAAATTCAAACACCGCTGAGATTGCACATTATTCCAGAAAACAAAGAAATTGGGTTCAGAGGTGAAGCCATCTCCTCAGGATCACACAGCTTGCATGCATCCGAGTCCAAGCAAGGCCATCTGGTTTAGTCAGAACAGGTAAATTTTGATGATTATATAGGTGATGTAAATGCGTTTAACGTTTAAAGAAAACAAGTGTGAGATCCTGAGTTTGATCCTTGGTACAGCCCAAAAAATAAATAGATAATAGTGTTTAACATAAAGTAGGATAACCACAAACTCACAAATTATAACAGCTTTTCTTCTGGAAAAGTATCCAAAAGAAAATCATTGTTGTTTTGTGAGAGAAGTATATCAGTACGGTAGGGTGGAAGTTGATATAAAAATACTCCAAATGATTTAGCTACTACTTCTACAGTGTGAAATAATGGGTATTAAAGAAATATTTCATTGCAAAAAGCAGTGGGAAATGTAAAACAAGACTATGCTATAATTTTTGAAACTATTTCATTACCTCGTGAAATTCTGTTGAAATTAGTAAAAATATTTAAAGATAATTATAATTGTGTGCTGCTTCTAATGTAATCTCAGTTAGTGCTATACTCTCTGTCAAATAAATGGTTTGTTTACAAGAAAACAAAACAGGGTATTAAATGAGAGTAAGAGACTAGGCAAAATGCCACAGGATTGACAGGCTATAATTTTGTACATCCTTAGATGTACAAAAAAGTCTGTGTGAAATGTGTAGCTGTTTTTATCACATTCTGTAGTGATTTATTAGAATAGCAGTGCTTGGTGGAAAATATCAATTCCAAGTTGTCTAAGATTTTTGATATTCAGAAAGACATTGATGTTAAGCTCAAATACTCATGTTATAAAGTAACATGTATCAGTATGTATCATGTGACAAAGTAACAGTATCAGTAAGCTTTTCTTCTGGAGGGCTAAGAATATAAATTTATGGACCAAAAATTAGAGAAAAAGAAGAACTACAAGGATAACCAATATTATGGCCCTATCCCTTCAGGGTAAGTGAGGAATCAGGACAGAACAGAACCTGTGCTGTAATATCCTATACCTCAGTGGTTTCCCAAATTTTCTGCTCAAGGAGAATATGGAGCCACAGAGGAAATGGGTTGATAATGTATAGTGTGCCTAAGGACAGTCACCTAGAGAGAAAACATTCTCTCAGGCTTTCACAGAGAGCAAAATGTTCAAGCATTGGCTGTGACTCATCCATGGTTTCAAAAGTAAATCCTGAGGGGATTTCACTGACGTTAGGAGATATAAAAGTTACATATTTTGCTACACAGGTCTTGCTTAAACTTGCCCTCAACCACCCAGCAGAAAAGTTTAACCACAAGGCATAAAATGGAAAGCTAGATTAGAATGCTGAGCTTGAAAGGCTTAAATCAATAGCTTCCAACATTGCCAGTTTTACCAATAACCCGCTGTGATTATAGAACACTAGATTATGTATACAACTACTTTCTATACCCTGTGCTCTGTATAGCTAACAGGAGTACAACAATATGTGTTGTATCAAATTTTGGAAATATACCAATAACAGTTTTGAAACTGTCACATTGTCATTTCTTATTAAATGTAATAAAAATAAAAATTAAAAAAAGAAGCACCAGAAAATTTCAAAGGGAATTCTTTATAGTATACAGTAGACAGTAGACATTGTTGTTTAATCCTTAAGTTCTCAGTATCCATTTAACTGTTTTGTACCTTTCATTCTTATTTCTTCCTGAGTTCTTACTCTAGGGAGACTATACAAGACACTGACAAAAGTACTAGAAAATGCTTCATATTGTTTCTGGGTAAACCCTGTGGGGATTTGACTCACCTTTTCTGATACAAAATTATATTTTTAGTTATATAGGTGTTGCTTTATCTTAGTGTTAATCCCTCAGCAGAAAAGTCTAACCATGAGGTATAAAAAATAAAACCATATTAATATATGAGCTTCAAAGGCTCAAGTTAACAGCTTTGGAAACTGCCAGTTCAGCTGATAGCCCACTACTATAATGGACTATTTGATTATATATACAATTACTTTCTCTTAGTTCAGTAAAAAGAAAGTTTTGTACTAGTAGTGCTTAGACAAGATATCATGTGTGCCTCTTTTACTCTGAACTACTCTGAAGACAATAATATGCAATGTATTAATTATTGTAACTGTCCCATGAACCTGTTGTGTAACTGTCACATTGCTGTTTATTTCTCATTAAAATTAATCAAAACCAAAAAAAGAAAAACATGACAATTTAAAAAAGAAAGAGAATTAAAGGAAGGGAAAAGAGGAAAGTATAAGAAGTGAATACAGCAAAACAAATGATTGAGTAAATTACGATGATCTTGCTCCCTCTCTCGCTCTCTCTCACACACACACACATACACACAGACATGCACACATACATTTATTTTAAATGAAGTAATATACAAATGTTCCTGGAATGCGCTGCTGACCATCCTTTATCTTAATGTTCTCCCATTCTTTTTCTTCACTCATTCATGCCATCACTAGAAAATTCTCATGGCGTTTTTCTTTTTGCAGTTGAGTTCAGTTTCACTTACAGTTGCAGTAGTCCTGAACGATGTCTTCATTGTCTTAATTTGTCTGTGATTGCTTTTCTTTGATAGTAGATTTTATCTCAAGTTAGAAGTAAGCTAGTGATAGTACTTCAAAATTTTTATTTGATTTCCCTCACAGTGTGCTCAAAGTGAACCTTCATGAACTAAAATTAAATCACACAAGAGTTAAAATTTACAAAATTCACTGGAGAAAAGACAATGATGGAAGAAACATACTGTGAAGGACCTGACAAGAAGAATTTCCCCTAGGTCGGTGTCTATCTCTGATGTGTGAAAAGAAGTCCATCGATACCAATAGAAGGATGAAAGTCTTGGCGAAAAAACTTCCAATTGGTTTGCTAATATTTTCCCCTGAACTTTCTATAGGTGTCTGAGAACTTGATATAAGAACCAAAAATTCAGATTATAGGGGAAATCTCAGATCAATATATATATTTTTTTCATTTCCTAAAGGGTATGTAGGCATTGTGCAAGTTGACCAGTAGAGAACAAAATACCATAATAACAAATTTTTAAAAAATCTTCTCGCCGGGCGTGGTGGCTCGTGCCTGTAACCCCAGAACTCGGGAGGCTGAGGCAGGAGGATCGGTGTGAGTTCGAGACCAGCCTGGGCTACAAAAGTGAACTCAAGGCCAGCCTGAACTGCATAGTGAGACCCTGTCTCAAAAAGACCAAAAAAAAAAAAATCTCTTCAAAAACCTTTTTTTGGTGATGATTAAATCCAAGAAGGTTTACAATCAGGGGCAGTAGAGAGGTGATGAGATTATGAGTGCAACAAACTCACCAACCGGCTTAAACCATTGTGAAATTTCTTCTAATATGAGGTGGGGGGGTAGTTGTAAGAGGTAGGTAGATTTGACGCTGAATATTCTATTTTGTGCCAGTTCTTTCTACTCTGGCTCCCTCACTCTTCCTGGTTATCAAGAGGTCTTTCCAATCCAACCAATATTGTTTTAAGAACAAATCCATTAAAATATAAAGTATAGAATATACATATGTATCTTATGATATTTATGAAACCTCGCAACTGTGAACAGGATGCTATGAAATGGGGTGATATGGAATTTTATTATGGCTTTTGACACTTTTAGTAATAGATATAAGATATAGGCCTTATCAAAACTTTTACATTATTGTTAAAAAATATGTTCATATATGTTCCAATCAACCTTATCCACTTAAAAAAAATCTCTGATGTTTCAGCATCTCTTGCTATATTTCAGAAGAATACACAAAACATAATTAGAAACAGCAACTTCCAGAGCTGGAAACTTAAAATTATTCTCTTCTACAAGTGTAGAATGACTTGAGAAGAGATATTCAGGTAACTAGCATGTGCATATAGCTCCAAAGGTATCCGTTAAGGTGAACTTACTCTGCCAGGTTTCCTTGAAGCACAACACAGAATGTCTTGGAATAAAGTGATGCTAAATTTAAGAAATATAAGATATAATGATTCAGTCTGAGAACCATTTTTGAAATGTGGCAGTCTTCTGGAATTATTTTCCAAATAACAGGATTATGGCACTCTAAATGGGTATTGTATGGGTGAAGGACAATATGTCATAAAATGTTAAGTTCCAGAAAGTTTCATAATGGATTACATATGAGAAAGTAAAGTGCGTTAATAAATTATCTAATTTTACCCAGTGGTCTAAGAACTTAACGAACTTCCTTACAGTTGGAAATTTATTTTTCTTTAAAACTTTATCTCTTTATAACTTAAACTGGTCTTAAATATGAAGTTATTTAATTTCTATTTTAACTAAAATTATTGATCATGTATCTTTTTGTTAACTTGAAGATGAAATGCTATTTTTGCATATAGCAATAATATTAAATATTCAATATAATATTCTCATGTTATGAGGTTTTTAAAATCCAGTTAGCAGGAACATTTATTTGAGGAAATAAATTGATTTCATAAAATTGTTTGTATTTACAATGCATGAATTTTACTGTTTAGTTTCAAAATGTTTCTTTCATTTGAATTCTTAGGAAACTGAAAAATAAACTTATAAGATAAAATGTATAAAGGCATAGTTGTTTCAAGGCTGACAATTTTTAGAGAACAATTCAATGCTTCAACTAGTCTCTAGACAACCATAGAGAGTTCATGCACCTTGTACCTGATTTCTTCTATATGAATTTGTACATAATGCTCTTTCCTTAGAGTTGGTATGATGTAGAGGACATTATTATATAAATAATTGTATGGTGTCTGAAATTTTCAAATAGTCTTAATTTCACAGTGATAAATGTGTTTTTTTATGAAATAGAATCACTTCTTTTTTTAGAACATTGCATTTTATAAGGAAATGCTTGATCAGAAAGATAATTTTTTTTTTTTTTGAGGAATAACAACAGAAGCAAAACAAAGAGAAAATGAAAGACAGAAACAGGGTAACATACAACAATCCATATACTACAGATTTTCCAAACAGGGCTAGCTGACTAACAGTGGCTGTTGTATTGATGATAAAAATAGAGTGATCAGTAAGACAATGAAATGGGAGGTCAAAGTGTAGCATCTTTAATAGAATCACTTTTCAGTACATTAAGAAAGTTCATAGAACTTAAAACACCTTCATGTTTCTCTTAACTTCATGACTAATTTCAGCATTGACTTTGGAAATCACCTTCGTTAAGTTTTCATTGATCCATAACGATTTAATTGCTCCATATGCTCCAAATTCTCTGCTAACTGAAGTGCAATCAGTAGTTTGCATTTTACTGGTTACCATATTTCTTTGGGAATATTTCATTGATGTTTAAAAATAATTAAAGACTTTTATAATTGATAATGTTCCTCGTTATCCTTTATTTTCTGATCAGCACCTTCCATTGTGCCAAACTATATTATGATCAGAGAATTAAATTGAATGTTTTTTTAAGTTTCATTTACTCAGATCAAATGAATTCTTCCCAAAATTTTGAATAAATCTAAAAATATCCAAAAAGGATTTCATAAAATATCATCTCACTGACACGCTTTTTCACTCTATTTGAAAGGAAAATGTATGCCTTGTAAGGCAAATGTTATTGTTATTATTTATGTCATAGTCAGCTAGGTTTATGGATCGAGGCTCACAGAAAAGGAGAACATCACATTTTAAAAAATATTCTGATTATTCTACTTCTGTATCAACTCCAGAGAGTAATCCCAAAACGTTTATAACTAAAATTTATAAACATGCATTTAATTTTATACATCTTGTAGTATTTTATATCTTACTGCAATGTACATGCTTCAATATCTATAATTTAAATGTATAAGAAATTAACATAATATTTACATCTTAATAATGAATTATGTAATTCATTGAAAGAAATTGTGCTATACTGCATTATGAGTTTTGCATGCCTTTACATTTAATCTGAATAAGTATTTTGAAGATGATAATATTCAATATAATAACCACGTAAACTTCTATTATCTTCTTGTGAAATTATATATCATTGTCTTATTCTTTCTTCTCTTCAACAACAAAATTCATGTTACTGTTTTTATTCTACATTTCTTTAGTCAAAATTATGGCTCTACATCTCAATATGAAAACCTGACTGTGATACAGGATTCACTTTAGCCACAAAAATATAGATAGTTTAAAGAATTATTTATAGTTTGAAAGGAAAAATCCAGAGGGTGCCCTGTTGTTTTGATTTGTTTTATTTTACTGGAGATCACACTCAGGACCTTGTGCTTGCCAGCAGGCGCTTATGCTTCTGGGCAATGTCTCTGGCCCACCCTCTGTCCAGAATCTTAATTTAAAAGTATGCACTACATTTGGTTACAAACAAACAAAATAATGAATCAAGTCTTAGTTCATCCCAAATATTGTTAATGATCAAATAAAATTTATCTTGAAATAAAAGCATACTCAAACAGGTAAATGAAAGGACAGCACTGTTGAATTTTTCACATGAGGAGAGCTGTGTAAAACATACACAGTATTTGGTAAGCTTCTTGTTCTTTTGGGACACTACGAATAACACTGGAAAACTCCTCCAGTGCACTTTCTGAGTGAGAAGCACCTATACCAAATTTGAGGAGCATCCAGTGCAGGAATGGGTCCTACAACAAGTGTAAGATTGAGGTTAAGCAATTGTTTCACTGTAGTGCGCAAATGAGCTAACTCTAGTAGGCTTAAACTACCTCTATCAGATAAACAATTCCATGAATCCAAGTAGAGTTTATGCTAACCATCATAGGGGGGTGGGCAAATAAAAGTAATTCTCAAAAATACCATGATTGGTAGCAGGGCGTGGTGGCGCACACCTGTAATCCCAGCACTTGGGAGGCTGAGGCAGGAGGATCAGTGTAAGTTCGAGACCAGCCTGGGCTACAAAAGTGAGCTCAAGGGCAGCCTGAACTGCATAGTGAGACCCTGTCTCAAAAAGACAAAAAAAAAAAATCATGATTGTGCTAAAATAAATTATAAAGTATTTGAAAACCACCACCCTATGCCTTTGTATGTAACTATGATGGTGTATTTGGTGGTAAAATGATCATGAGTTTAGAGCTGAGATATCATAAAATCAATAATATTATGCTAAAGTGTAGAGAGGGGCATCATAGACTGTAAATAAGCCACATACCATACACTGGCCACACAACACAACAAAATTCTGTAGATGAAGTGGTCTAGTCTAAGAAAACCACCAATCCTGAACTACCTTTGGCTGTTCCTCAGCTCAACTTCTGGTATCAAGGCAGATCCCTCTAATGCACTCACAGATAGACAGGGGCAGATTTCATTCATATTTGTGGACCAATCAATGTAGAATGTCACAACAAAATTAAGATGATGTGTGACTGCAGAACGTCTCAATTTAGGAATATACCTAAATGATGAAGCAAGTCACAATTGTAGCAATGACCATAAGGGAAGGTGATATTTCCAATCTTAAACTCTGTGGTTGGAACATACACGATAGAGTGGCACTTTGCTATTGGGCTATTTGGTGATACCTTGTAAAAGAATGAACGAAAAATTACGGGAAAGAATTTTAATAAGTAATCTGGGAGGACTCTGAGTATAGGTAGAAGTATGAAGTTACTTGGATCATATCTTAGCATTATTTTGAGAATATCAATTTTAAATAAAATGTTAAATAACAAATTGAAAGGAAGAGGCTATAGTTCAGCGTCACATTGCTTGTCTGGCAAGCACAAGGTCCTGAGTTCAATCCAGAACCAAAACAATGACAGCGAAAATAGAAGAAAGAAGTAACAAATTGCTGACAGATATTATCTGCTACTATGTAACCAGAATTTGTGCAAGGTCATCAATTCTGTGTTTATGATGGCAATAATTTCTTGAGAGGATCAATTGCTATGGTGATCTTCAGGTTCAACAACTTTATCTTAGTTGGTTCAAATTCAAATATTCCATCTTCCAAAAAAGACTAACAGGCCAACCATTATAAAGTAGGGCACACTGAAACTCATAAAATAATAAATGGATATACTTTCTTTTTCTATGCTTGAGAAAGGCATCATATGTGATTTTCATTTTCTGAGAAAGACTCTTTAAGAGTCCCACTGCTGTGAGATTGATACAGTGATGGAGAATTTTTGAAGGGAATATGCTAGAGCAAAAAACTTTATCTTACAGAAAAACAATTTAAGTAGTGTGGATATAAAAAAAAGTCATCCATTATTTTACATCCAATATCACATCATCTGAACCTCTCAGGTTCAGAGTGATAGTCTCATTTTTAATGGCAACAGTGTGGAGTGAATGCCCACAGGGACAGGAGAATGAGAGCACTGTGGAAGTCACTTTATTAGACCTTCCCCTGATGCTTACAATATACTGAAGGTCAGAGAAACAAAAGGTGGAAGAGGATCTTGCTTACAATATCTGTGAAATAATCTGTGGAGGATATGAGCAACTTCTCAGAAAAAAAAACATGGCTCTGTGGACCTCCCTGTCCTGATTTCCAAGATAAAACGCTCATTTAAGTTACATAGAAAGTCTCGCTTACCCTCAGTATGTAGTTGCGCCTTATTATCTACAGCTCTTGCTCCAAGCCAGGAGATAAAATGACAAAAGATTATCAGCTCCAGTTGTTTATTGCTATGCAACTAGTGTTTTCACCTTATAACTTCTCAATATTAGATAAATGATACCTATCATAATAGATCCAACACATCAGGATTCTGTAGAGTGCATAGTAAGAGTGGCTTGGCTTTCTTCCAGTGGACCAGAATTCTTAGATGCAATTCTCCCAGCCTCAAAAGAGAATGAGTTGAAAGCGTCCTTAGGTTCATATTGAGCATTTAGCAGTTCCTGAAACCTGGAGTCCGCAGCCTTCACCCATGTCGAGTTCTCTTTCTGGTGTCCAGTAATGAGCTAGTTAAGATTTTCTTACTGTACAATGATAGATTTTTACAGTGGTGTGTGCTTCACCAAATGAGAAAAATCTAATATTAAAGATTATTATTGCTACTATATCCTCTTCAATGAAGCTAGCAGAAGCTTTTGTTGACTAAAATTTGGCATATTTCACAAAGAGCACATGGAACTCGATCCATAATTATAAATGTTTCTGAAAATGGATTTTTAAACATTAACCTGGAGCTTTGGAACCTATAATTTACAGAAATAATCAGAAACGATACAATGACTACTATGACATTCAGTAATGCAGAATTATTTCCACTGATCTATTGCTTCAAAGTCCCCAAGGAATTCTTCATAACATATGGATTAATAGGAAAATCCTGAGAAATTATAGAGTTTGGGACTTAGAGACCTTGAAGCAGGGTACAGTTTGACCAATTAGATAAGCTAAAAAGTCAACAGGGTGGCATAGAATGTGTGGCAGGATAAGAGATGGTGGTTGTCCATTTAAGTTTTGAAGTGCATTTTCTTTTCTTCTTTTTTATGTATTTAATACAGGGTCTACAGTGTTTCATTATACTGATCAGATTCATAGTGATTCTCCTGTTTTCAGCCTCCCAAGCACTGGGATTACAGGATGACTAGGTCTCAATTGCTGTATCAGTGCACCCCTGGGGCTGGGCTGGCACTGCATGCTGGGAATCAAGCCCTGGTCCATATGTCTGCCTAATCAAGATCTTTATTGCACAGAGCTACGTGGCCAGCCCTAAATGTATTTTCTTTGTACTTTATTTATTCTAGCTTTCGCTTTGCAACTCATGTGGTACAAAGGACACAGGAATGACAATAATTCCTGAGACTGAAACACACAGCAACCCAGTTTTGGGAATAAAGACACTCATCAGAGTCTGTCTGTGGGAACTATTTTTCAAATAAAGAAGGGGAAGAGAAGAAAATTAATAAAAAAGTCTAATATGGAAACAAAACTTTGTAAATGGGGGAAAAAAGGGGTGAGCAGGGAGGAGAGGCTTATATACATTATATATGAGATAATATATCAATATGTATGTATAATTAGATATAGAATATACCATTAAACTTCATTAAAATGTCCCTTCACTGGAGCTGGCAAGATAGCTCAGCTGTCTAAAGCACCTCTTAGGCAAGCTTAGGCAACCGCGGCGACTGCGGTTCGATCCCCTGCACCACATGCTGCACCAGCCCTTCCCGAGGGTAGGCTGAGCCAGCCTAACATAAAAACAAAATAAAATAAAATTTATAAAGTCCCTTCACTTAGCATGTACATAGGGACTCTCTAAGGGGGAAAAAAAAAAAAAACAAACGTAAATAATGTTCAAGATATAGAACCATTCACTCTTGTGTTAATTAGAAATGAGACAAGACCACTTCAATTATGATGGTAGTATATTAACCACCGAAATTTTCATTACATACAATTCTGAAGCCTCAATATTTCCAAGCAGTTCCGAGAGATGTGTCATATTTCCTATCTCTCTCAATTACTGTGAGATATATGCTACCTGTCTATTTTTAAAAGGAGCTTATCTTATATGTAGAAGTCTAAATTTAAAATATGGAAAGACATTTGATGAACTAAAGGTATTTAACTTTAATATTTAGTTGAAATAATATTGTCTATATCGAAAAATGATTTAGAAAGTACCTGTCTCAAAATTATTTAAGCAATCTGACTCCAATATACTTCGAATATACATTTTTGGGGTGTGGCAATATATGTGATGCAGCCTTCCAGATAACCATCGCTTCATAGACATCAAACTCATGATAGATTGGGAGTGTCGATGACCTAGGAAGATGCAGAGTCTAAATCATTATTTCAAGAAGGAACTTCCATATATTACGATACTTGGGCCTTATTATTTGCTTAACTTTCAAAAGCAGAATACACATTTTTTGTTTCTTAAAATTAAGAAGAGTAGAAGAGACAAAAATTTATGTTATTAGAAGACATAATATATCTTTAGTTAGTATACTAACTTTGCTCATTCATTTGCAAGTGTAATATGCCATCTTCCTTAATTAGACCTATTGATTAGAAATCACACTTCTGTCATTTCTCATGGATATGACAAATCTCTAGAATGTCAGAACTGCTAATACAAGCATAACCATTTAAATAATTAATGAATTATTTAAAATACAATTTGTTACACTTAACCATTTAGATTTTAATGGTACATAAGCCATTTTTCTTTTTTTTTTCAAGAATAACTAGAGAAATATAAACATGTTCACATTTACACACAAATAGTTACAATATCAAGTGTCAAACAATGAGTATAGGAACATCAAACCATTTTTCCAATCTTTTAACACCTCCTTTTACAACTTAAAGCCTAGTGCGCACACACACACACACACACACACACACACACACACACACATTCACATCTTTATTGTTTACTTGAGGATTTTGCATGCTTTTGAACTACTTATAAGTGACAGTTGACTCTGCATATGCAAACACGATGGCATTCTCAATGTAAAATGCTCAGTGTTCCTAATAAGCACCTTCCCCACATAAACGTGCAGCACACCAATTTTACAGTCTGTGTCACCATTACAAAATGACAGGTGGTGTCTTGCTGTACACTGCATTTGCATCACTAATCTACATAATCCCAGTAAGGAAGCTCATTACAGGACGACATATGCGGACACATCATTGCAAGGCCCCATATGCTTCTAAGACACATAGACGATAATTGCGCAGTCGGCCTCCCATGGCGTCATGCCTGTTCCGTTGAGCTTTCGCTAGGAGGCTTAATTATGCCATCATGGTGCAGCTTCTACATTGCTTCCATCTTGAGTCAGTTGGTTCTCATTAGCAGTAGAAGTCTCATTTTCTACCAATAGACTTTTCTGCTTGTCCTCAGGCCTGGAGAAAGAAAATAAGGTGTTAGTTAATTATCCATAATGAAAACTTAAGTTTATTTCCCTCTTAGTTAATTTAATGGAAAGCTTTATCTCCTTTGGAAAGTTTGTAGATGCGCTCATTTCTTTTCTTGAATTTTCCATATCAGCTTCCTTTTATTATTGATAAAGAATGTCTAAAATGTCTACAGTGAAGGAGGAATCCAGGAAGTTTTTTAATTCCATATTAAAATAAGATAAAATAGACATTTTTACAAAATTTTGGTCAGAATTTTATAAATGAAAAAAATTACAAAGAAATATTTATTGCTGTAAAACCATCAAAATTTCCAAGCATAGGCAGGGACTAAGTTCAATCAAATAGAGTGAGCATTGCCATGGCTCTTTGAACTTTCACTTTTGAGGTCTAGAAACCTTCAAATGACAATGTTCATATTTCTCTTATTGCCAAAATATGTCTTTTCTATTGCATGTACAATATTAGTATCAAACATGATCATGCTCTACCTCCCATCTACCGTCTGTTGTGAAATCTTCTGCAACTTAACTTAAAAGGTAAAATTAAACGTTGCAATGTTTTTCATACCTATTGAGTTTTAGTTACTTTCTTCAAAAATATTGGAGATCTTTATGTCTGCTGTCAGTTAACATTAACATTAAATATAATTTTGTGATAACTGTGGCATAAAATTTTAAAATATGTCTAATAATTGAGTATCATTATTGACACAATTTTTGTTTCAGTTTATTTAAATCATGGTGCCAAAGGACCACAAGAAGCATTTATTTTGTTTGTTTATGTTTTTGCATGGCAACATCCTTATTTTTTATTTTTTAAAGGTTTAAGGAGAAAAAAATAATAAACGCAATGATATAGAATCTTAAAACAAGAAAATAGGAGATTAAAACAAAGGTTAACACACATATAGCTGTGTGGGACAAATACCTGACATGCAAAATGAAGTAAGGAAAATTTTATTTAGCTCATACTTAGTGGAGGTTTCAATCCACATTTGGCTGGCTCCAAGACTGAGTGATGCATGGCAGAGGGCATCCAGTTCATGGTGGTAGAACAGCAACAATGGCAACATGGAGAAAGTCTGTCGCTCTGTCTCTCCTATATTTCATGAGACTCTCTTCCCTAAGTTGAGCATAACACTCACACCCATATTCCTAGCAGTACTGACACTTGTAATCCCAGTGAGTCACCCATAATTCCAGTGGATCATGAATTAATCTCCAACTCTAAAAGTTCCTGCCCAATGACTGCATGATGCTTTAATACTTATATTTTCAGAAATTTTTTGTGTAAATTTATATATCAGGGTAACCGTAGTTGAAACGATGGAAATCAAAACTAGAGAGTTAAGGGGAATTTTATGTCTCAGTTACAAGGAATAAAAACAAAGTTATCTCTGAATTACATTTGTTCATCCTTGAGCCTCAGGAATCTACCATGGCAACCTTTTGTTCTATTAGGTTGACATTTAGATAGCTCAGATAAATTGAATAAGGCAATATGTGTTCACTTGTAATGGGCTTGGATTATTTAGCATAATGTACTTCCAGTTATCTGACAGATAATCCCATGTATACATGTTTTTTATCTGTTTCTCTCAAGGGTTTGATAATTTCCAAAGATGTGCTATATAATCTTATAGAGAACCTATTTCTAACCAACATAATTGTACACTTAAAAATTAGTTTAAAATTAATTTCACAATAATAGCTTTTATCACTAAAAATAAAACAAAGCAAAACACAAGAGGACTCAAAAAAATTTAATTGGAAGCATATGATTATTTTCTTTATGTCAATATTGGTACAATAGTTGTAGGTATAGAATGACATTCATCAAATTATATACACTAACCATGGCTATTTTATTGAATAGACTTCAATAAAATTTGAAAATTGAAACCTTCAAAATTTGTCTCAAGTGTCTTCTTTTTAAACAGGAAAGTATTTCTGTTTCAAGCAAGATGGCTCAGCGGTCTAAAGCGCCTGCCTAGGAAAGTTCAGGCAAGCACTGGGACCGCTCCTTCCTTCCTGGCACCAGATGCTGTACTACCCCTCCCCAGTGGGAGCTGAGCCGACCATAACACAAACAAATAAATGAGATTTAAGAAAAATAAAATAAAGTCTTTAAAAAAAAGGAAAGCAAATATAAGAAGTCAACTTTTAAGGTTATAATTTTCCATAAAATGCTAATTATGTCTTTATTAGCCAATGATTTCAGCAAAGGCATTCTTTTTATACAGTTTTCTATTATGGAATAAGGTGTTTCTTTTCAAAGTGCATGTGTTATTTCCTAATGACTGATATTCCTCTTTCACAATTGCTTTTAAAGAAATCTAACTCTGGGGGTCTGCTCTCATAAAACCAATGTCTTCACCAAAAGAGGAAAAAAACCCACATGTTAGCGAACACAAAGAAAAGACATCTTAGGCAAGAAAGGAGATGTCTCAGTTAAGCAAATCAGTGACAGAGCCTGTTGAGGACACTAATTTTGCAAGCAACTTGACATTGGAATTTTACTCTTCAGAACATGAAGACACTAATTTCTGTGATTTCAGAGATCCAGTCTGTTAGCAGGCTAACAGTTCCGTGCTCCATTCATAAGAACAGAGTCAGCTAGGTTACACAAGAAAGGTGATATGTATCTCAACAGTTTAATAAAGAGAGTGCTTGGATAAGCAAGTGAAAAAGAAAAACGGAAGAAGAAAACACCTGAATGGATATTAAATGGTTATCAATTCTCACAAAAACTCATATGCACTCTTGTTATTCTGACTCTACTGTTCATATAATCACTGCTGCCTGTACCTGTAGAGTCAATGACACTACCTAATATTACTGAAAGTGAACATTACCTTAATATGTTAAACCAGCAGGACCTATTTTCACTTGACGCTCTGTGCTTCTAAATTTCTATGATATAATGTAGCATTTATTCCCATACAGAATGTTCACAAACCTCTGATTTCACTATACATTTCAGTTTAATGAGTTCCTAAATATTTTGGTTAAGTATTTGAATTGGTTGTGTGTAAAAATTAACATACAAAGTCATTTTCTTGAAAACAATTTAAGGGTCACTATAGGTCTTGATAAAAATAATTTCTCTCCTTTTGTAAAAGCCTGATTTAGGTGGTTTTGGTGGCTGCGATCCCAGCACCTAGGAGTCTGAATCAGGAGGTTCACCTTCAGGTTAAGGACAGCTGGACTACATAATGAGCACATGACCACCCTAGCCTATAAAAACTCGGTCTCAGAAAGTAAATAAATAAATAAACAAACAAACCTGATTTCTTATTTTTTTTAATTTAAATTTTTTTGATTTCTTATTTTAAAAACTAAATTTTTCAAAATTCAAGTATGAAACAAATGCTTTATATTTTAAAAATATACATTTTAAACAATGCTATATTTATTCACTTGCAAAGATTTTAAAATTAGGGGCCTGGCGGGATCGCTCAGTGGTCTAAAGCGCCTGCTTGGGAAAGCTTGGGAGGCTTCAGGGACCACGGTTCAATCCTCCGCACCACATGCTGCGCCAGCCCTGCCCTCTGCGGGGTGGGCTGAGCCGGCCAAAAAAAGGAGTGAATAAACAAAGGTTCTGAAACAAGAATAAAAATAATAAATAAATTTTAAAAAAAGATTTTAAAATTATATATATATGTCAAAGGAAAGCTTTAAATATCCATCTGTACTTACTTGACAATTATGTATAATTGCACATAGAATACAAGAAAAATAGCATTTTTAAAAAATTACACGATGTAGTATTTGTTATTGTTTAATAGAAAATTCCATGAAATCTGTAAAGCTATCAACAAATACTTGAGAAACAAGGCTTAGTCACATACGTATACATGTACATACTTAACAATAATCAGTGAAACGATAAAAAGACTCATTTTTGTTAGAAAAAATAGACTTAGTAGAATTCTAAACACATCTTTGAGTACAGAGGCCTGTGGTTGAGACTCTACATCTGTGATTGTTCCTGGCATATGTTTCAGTCAGACACATTCAGTGTGAATCTTAGGTCTTTAAGTTGTTTTTTCAATTCATATGGTTCTCAATTGCTTGCATATCTGAAAATACATGCATAGCTGATTACCTGTGTGTTTGAAACTCAGACCTTCTTATTAAGCCCTACATAAAACTACATGGAAACTTAGTTATATAATAATAGATACCTCCAGATATATTGAAATTCTATCATTTAATACTTTCTGACAGGAATTATCTTGTAATATGAATTTAACAATTAGTGCATTATATTTTCATATTGAATATGATGAGTATATTGATCACTTCATATTACAGTGCTATTAAGTTTGACTTACTTCACACAGTAAAATTTTCTTATTATTCTTTGTGCTGTTACAACATTTGGCCTCATTTCTCATGCATGTATATTCATTTATATTTGGTGATAAGATTTTAATGATATATGTATATGTATCATGTTAAATATTTGATTCACTTTTCTCTCCAAGGAAACCATGTTCAATTTTATATTATACAAAATACTGTTTCATATTGCAAGATGTTTATGAACAATTTTCTCTAATGTACCTCAATTAATTTGAGATCTCAAGTCTGTGAGATATAAGCATGATACTTTCAAATGTGTTTTAGGCCATGCCTGTAAACATCAGATGTAATCTTCTCATTCCTACATCATGTGAACATTTAAAATAATTTCACAGTTGTATAAAAACATTTCAATTAGTAAATTTCCATGTAACTTACCACTCTGTAAGCACTAATGATTTAGTTTTCAATATGAAATTTTCTTCTATGTGGAAGATTTAAAAGATAATGTAGTTAATAGCCATATATCTATAATTTTTAATTATTAGATACAGTGTGACCAAATTGTTCACATATTTTCCTTTAACTGTAGGATTGTTTTGGAATAAAATAACTGACAAGGCTTTATCTCTAAACTTTCCAGCTCGCAGATTATAAGAGCATTTTATTCACCATAATCATCATAAAACTGTAATCATATTACTGCTGATTTGTAGAGACTCTTTTTAAAAACTCGGTATTCATAAAATAATTAATATTCATTCTTTAATGACATTTAATAGTTCTTGATAGAAATTATAGAACTCGCATTTGTACTTCGTTGTGCTTTTTTCAGATCTCATTTTCTCTCTTATTTTTATCTGTATCATAAAACAGTGGCACAAATAATTTTATATTCATTAAACTGAGTTTACAAGTTACTGTTTTTAGCACATAAATGCATATCTATATTGTATCACCAAAATGAGCCTGAGACTATTTCTTGATTCCAAACAGATTGCTTTATCCTTTCATTTATTTTTTTAATTAATTAATTTATTTATTTATTTTAATTTTATTTTTTCTTGTTCCAGAACTTTTGTTTGTTTGTTTGTGTATTTATTTATTTATTTATTTATTTATTTATTTATTTATTTATTTATTTATTTTTATGGCCAGCTCAGCCTGCCCTGAGGGCAGGGCTGACACAGCATGTGGTGCTGTGGATCGAACCGCGGTCCCTGCAGCTGCCCGAGCTTTCCTAATCAGGTGCTTTAGACCACTGAGCCATCCTGCTGGGCCCCAGATTGCTTTATCCTATAGTCCACCAATGCGCTTGTACATAGGTCAACACTAACTTACCTGAAATCATGATAAATTCTTTTCATATACTAAAAGATTCAGACTAACATAATCCAACACTGATACATTTGTGTCTAGCTTCATTATGTCTTTATGATACCTAAGATTTTTCTTAATTTTGCTAAATATTACATCTTGTAATTTTTAAACATGAATTTATGTATTTGTTACAGGGTCTCACTGCACAGCTAGGCACATAGTGATCCTCCTTTTTTCAGCCTCCCCAGCACTGCCATTACTGGCGTGCACCTCCATGCCAAGTCGCGGGTGCTGGCTCAGCATGCCCCAGGGGCGGGGCCTGTATCACATGTTGTGCAGGAGTTCGTACACAGGCCCTGCTTATGCCTAAGCAGTCGCTTAGTCCCCTGAGCTATCTCACCGGCCCTGTTTTCTTAATATTATTTACTTCCTCTTACTTTGGATCTGACCTGTAGAGTATTTATCTTATATAGGTAAATCACCACGTAATTTCTCCATACTTTATTGCTTATCTTTGTATACATAGAAACAATTTATACACATTAGTATTGTTTACTTTTAAATGTTGAATCACATTGGACTCTGGACCCCATTAGTATTTATTCATGGTTGTAATATATGGTGTGATGCTGCTTTCATTTCATTTTGCAAATGCTCCTATTTTTTCCCCAGCATGCATGATTTGCTATTTGGTTATGAGATTTTATGTCTTCCCTTTGTGGCTGTGTGTGTTTGTTTTATTTCGTCACCCTTCAACAATTCAGGGCCAATGAGAATTTTTCATAAATTTAAGCAAGTTTTATTTTTTGTATCGGTGGCTCATGTTTGGAAAAGAAATTTATATGTAGCTGATCAATATGGAGAACAATGAACTTAACAGTAATGCGATCTATCTTTGTGTTTTCTACGTGATCAACTTACAAGATTTTCTCTTTAAATTCTTTGACCTCCCGTCCATTCCCAAGATGTTGTAGTCCAATGAACACAAAGTGGGCTATTCAAAGATAGTGTATCTGGGCTATCCTGACCACCATGAAATCACTTAATGCATTTTTTCTCCATTCCTATAGCCTTTCTCTTGTTCAGAAGACAGCCACATCAGAATTTAAAAAAAAAAAAGTGTGAATTAGTTACTCTGCTGCCGAACATTATTAGAGCTGCAGTGGCTTAAAGAAAATATCCTGCTATTTCATTATTCCCTTGGGTCAGAAGACAGAGCATACCCAAGATGGATTCTCTTTTCAGGCTTCAATGAGGGAGTACTCAAGATTTCAGCTCACTTTGGGAATGATTTGAAGCCTAGCCTCTAATCTCAGAAGAGCTGATTTTCTTGATCATATAGAAAAAAAAAAAAAAATCCTCATGACTTTTCAAAGCCAGGAAAGGAACATTTGCTAACCCAGAGGACCTTGGCCTCTCTTTCAAGCGTTGGACTGTGTTAGATTCATTTAAGAGACTTGTACTTCTTATTAACCCATGGTCAGCTGCTGTGTCCTATAGAAGATTTCACTGAAATTCCTTTATTTGTTCCATATTCTGTTTACTGGAAGTTAGCTGCACATTTTCAAATTGTTCATTTGTATATGTATAAAAGATAATGATTGCTAATACCACAGTCATAATATTTTCTAGTCTCTCACATGGGTCCTCCGCTGAGCATTATCTGTGACCTAAGGATTTTCCTTCAGACTTCTTAGAGCTCTTACGTCCATCTGTGCACTCAATCTCATGGTCTTTGTTTTCATTATCCTCTTATTTTCTGCATTCCAACTTTACTTTTGATATGCGCTTTTTACAGCTTTCCACAGATAATAAGTGGTTATCTCTCCACCTCCTGCCTGTATTCCTTTTAATTCTAGAAATAGTGACGACCCAGGCCTTTAAGTCTAAACTAAAGTTTTAGGGGGTTTTTTTGTGCCTTTTTTTTTCTGGAATTCAGTTAAATATTGAAAACTGTTTTGATCAGGAAGTAGCAGGACGTGCTTTGGTGACCAATGATGGGCAAAAGGACCTTCTGATTCATTGCATCAGCAGGTGGAAGAGAATGAATGGAGCGGGAGCATCAGACATCTATTTGTCACTTAAGTGCAGAAAGTGGAGCGAAGACAACCTGAAAGCCAGCAGCTTCTCCAGATTTATCATTTGGCTCATTCAACCACAGTGAACTTCAGAAGCTATCAAAAGCTGCTTTATTTCAGCCTTCTAAATGTCGCGTGGTTTGCTTTCTCCATGGTTTTCTGTAGCTCACAATAGAAAATGCTCCCTCAAGGCCAGATTCTTTTTAGAATCAAGGAAAAGTGGTGCAAGGTAATCTGAGGACGATATTGTGGGAAGATATGAGACCAGAAAATTAATATCAATGAATTTTAATTTTTAATTATTCCATAATACATAAGTAAATTAATCTTTTTGCCATATTACAATTATATTAGTACTTTCATTGGCTTGCACATTTCCTGGATATTTATCTTACTGGCATACAAATCAATACATAGATATTCACATTCAAATAGGTTGATGCCAAGAAACGTTTGAAATATGAGATCAAATTTATTGAAGAAGTATTAGAAGGACATCTGTATGAACCATAAATCTTTTTAATAGGATGAGTTAAACAGAAAACATAAAAAGAGATTGAAGCTCAGAATGTTCACCGGAGAATTGAGTGCAGACTGAATTGAGTGTAGCCTATTCAGTGTACTTTCTTGGTTGACTTTTTAAAAAAGCGCTGAGAAAAGAATCAGCAAATTTGAGGATACTGTTGAACAGAAGGTGTACTTGCTTATCCTGCAATCTTCTATTTTTGGCATGGGCCTCAGTTACTTTTTATTCATTGCTGGGACAAATACCTGACAGTCAAAATGAACGAAGGAAAGATTTATTCGGCTCACAAGTTGTGGAGGTCTCAGTCCATATTCGCCTGGCCCAAGGCTGAGTGAAACAGAGCAGAGAGCATCCAGTTCATGGCGGGGGAACAGCCACAATTGCAACAGAGGCAACCGACTAACCAGGGCAGCACAGAGCAATAGCACTAGTCTGTCTCTCTGTTTCTCTTTATATTACATTTAGGCTCTCTGTCCCATCCTATCCCAGGGATCATGGACCAAGTCTCAAACTCTGGGTCAGTACTAAAATACATAATCCCAGTGACTCATGGGTCAAGTCTCAATCTATACAAGTCCAAGCCCAATGACTGCAGGAGGCTTTGAGGGGGACAACTACATATCAGCCATAACAGTATGGAAGAACCATCCACAAAACGTATATTTGAGTCTGTATGGGGAATCTTTTATATAATCATAGAACAACTTTCACGGTAAGAAAAAGTGTGAAATTTATTTTCATTTTACATTGGTTAAATAATGAAAAAGTAACATTTTTCAGAACCCTCATTTTTAACTTGATCTTGCATTTGTTTAACCATTTTTGGAGCTATTCAGGGATATATACTAGGAAAGAACTTGTTTTAAATTCTTAAAAATATTCGACATTGGCTGGCCAAGTTGCTCAGCAGATTAAAGCACCTGTAAGCAGGGACAGGGGTCAGGGGTTCGATCTCCAGGCCTGCGATGCCGGACTTGCTCCCAGAGGACGCTGAGACTGCAATTGAGACTAGGCATGGTGGTGCATGCCTGTAATCCTAGATCTTGGAAGGCTATAAACTGGTGAATCACTACCAGTCTGATCTAGTAGTGCAACCGTGAACACCCTGTAAACCTTTCGCTAAAGCACCCACAAAAAGGAATATGCAGGATAAAGAAATATGGAATGGATAGTTGATATCTAAGTTAGAATATGCTCATGTTTAAATAAATTTGGAAGATTTATATAGCTTGTAAGAAGTAAAGATTTTAATATTTCAAATACTTACTAATTATAAAATCTATGCATTTGCTCTATACTAATAAGATAAATTAAGAATTAGTGTCACTATATAGTCTTATTTTAAAGTAAAATTGGATTTGATGGTCATTATCACAATCATAATCTTTTAAAAATTAATTAAGATTGCAGGGACATAGAACTTCTATATTATCTGAGGATATATACCAGGCACTGTCAAATGAAGCTAAAGTGAACTGTTTTGTTGAATGCTGTGATCAAAGAGAATTTATCCTTCAGTACTGACAACCTGTATATTAGCTTTTATTTTTCCACATAAGCCTTAAGTTAATATTCAACAGATTAAATTATCAATGCCTTTTGCATTCTTAAAGATTTAATTCTGAAGCCTGTATAGCCATGTCTAAGCAAAAAAAAAAAAAAAAAAAAAAAAAAAAAAAAAAAAAAAAAAAAAAAAAAAAAAAAAAAAAAAAAAAAAAAAAAAAAAAAAAAAAAAAAAAAAAAAAA